>LPNX010781098.1:308986-464917 GCA_001517045.1 Pseudotsuga menziesii | reverse complement strand
GTGTTTGATGATTAGAATTCATGTGGTTATGCTCTATTCATCGTTTCAGGTATTATATAATCTTTATTCTGCTAAAATTGATATAGAATTCGTCTTAGACGCTCTGTATTGATGGATTGTTCCTTCATCTTCTTCTATTTCACCTTGACAAATGAAATGACTGCAATTTTGTGATTATCTTGCCTTTGAAAATATCCTGTGTATGCCTTTGGAAATCTGTTATAATGTGTATGACTCCGTTGCCCAATGGATGTGTGATTGTTTCAACCAAGTAAATAAACCTTTAAATGTTATTGCTGTTTGGTCTTGAAAATTTGTAAAGATCACATTGAGAGATCCCTCTCTGGAAGAGGATATCAATAATATTCCTAAAGTGGTTTTGCTGTTACCTCGGGGTGTACCTCCCACAACCTGGGTACATTCTGAGTGCTAACAAACTAGCGCCATTGCCGGGGACGAAAGTGGATATCTGCCCCGGGAAAACAACAAAGATTAAGAGATATTTCTGTGGGCAAACAGGAATTTCGAAAACAAAAGGAGGTTGTACCTTTGCCCTGGCGACTCCACTGTGAAATTTTTTCAGAATTTAAGAACGACATTCTGGCTTCAAGAAGACATACACGAGGTAACTCTGATACCGAAATTCTGAAAAGTTTTGAAAATCCAGAAAAGTTGTTTAGAAGGAAAGATAAAAGAAAGCTAGATTCTCCTTTGTTCGGCTCATCATCATCACCAGACTCCCTTAGTAGCCTAGAAGGGGGAGTTAATACTGCACCAAACTTGCTGAGAACCAAGTCTGAATCTGACCTTGAAAATACTGAGTTCGACCCTCATAGGTTAGAAACCTATCTGTCAGATTCCCCCTGGAGGGACTTGCAGCCAACCCTTGAAGATGAAACACCCACCTTTGACCACCTTCAAAGTACCCCGGTTCCTGTTATCCCTCCCAGACCAATGGCCGCCACATTTGCTCCCTTGCGTCTCCCTGCTGTATTACATGACCTCCCTCAGAACTACTCTCAGAGAATCTCTTTATTTGATGGGGAGGGTGATATAACCGCCAAACAACATGTTGCCAAGTTTGAAGATTTCATTGACCTAGAAAAAGTAGATTATCCCGATGTTAAAATGAGGTTGTTTGCCCAAAGTTTGTCTGGGGAGGCAAAGAAGTGGTTTAAGGATCTTCCCAATGGCTCTATTGTGAATTTTCAGGCTTTTTAGAATGCATTTTTGGATAGATGGGATGACAAACAGAGCCCCTTGCAGCTTTTGTCTCAGTATAATGGTCTCAAGAAAGGAGGTTTTGAGTCTGTACATGAATTCTCAAGTAGATTTATGAGGGCCTATAACTCTATTCCTGAAGATATAAATCCCTCCCCTGCAGCTGCTAAACTGCAATATGCCGGAGCCTTTGATAATGACTTTGCCTTCTCTTTGCGAGAGAGAAAATCAGAGACTCTTGCTGCCATGTTTACTGATGCCCTAGAAGTGGAAGCTAATATGATGGCGAGTGGGAAGATGAAACACAGAGATATGGATAGAAGAAGAAAAGAAGAGATTGGACCTTCTGCTTCATCTTCTTCAGCTGATATTAAGTTTGAGATGATGTTGAAGACTATGGAGAAGCTGATGGACAAATTGACTATGGATGCTAGGCCTTTCAATAGAGAGCAAGGGGAGCCCTAGATCAGGAATCCGAACTTCAGAAGAGCCAATCCCCCTGTTCCTCCCCATAACAGACAAAGAGACCAGAGGAATCCAAGGAATCAAGAAGAACAGCCCATCCATCCGCCTTTCCCTGAAAATTATGTGGGTGATGAGGAAGATCCCCCTGAAAATGAGATTCATCTGTTTGGGGAACAAGATTCAGAAATATACCTGATGGAGGAGGAGCATAATATGTTTGTAGGTGGGGATGTGAATGAGGTATTTGAAAATGAGCTGTATCAAAGGGGCTACTTGCATGCAATGGATGATGTTCAAAGGAAAATGCGACTGAGAAATAGAGATGTCCCTATAAATAAAGGGAAGGCAAATCCTAATCAGCCTTCCTCTAGTTCTGCGAGTGTAGAAAAGGGAAAAGAGCAGCATAAAGAAACCTCTATGAATAAGGAGGTTGGAAATGATGTACAGAAGGATAAAACAATAAAGAAGGTGACCCCGATTGATCTGGAAAAGATTGGTGCTGGTTTTAACCTACAGAATGAGCTTTTGAAGCTGAAGATCTCTGTCCCATTTAATGAATTACTGAAAAACACTGAATACAGAGATACTATTACAAAAATGGTCAAGAGCCAAGGGGAATGGCAATCTGACATCTTAAATCTAAATGATGACAGCCCTGCTATTTCCTTTGGATCGAAGGCTGAAAATTTAGAAGGTGAAGAAGTCCCCCCTTTCTATTTGAGTTTAAATGTGCATGACAAGGTGGTTCATAATGCTATGTTGGATTCTGGAGAATCTCACAATCTGATGCCCAAAGGGGTGGTAGAAAGTTTGGGGCTGGAGGTAACAACACCTTATAAAGACCTGTACTCTTTTGATTCCAAAAGGGTAAAATGCCTTGGGTTAATTAAGGACATGGTGGTAACCCTGAACAAACTTCCTTCTAAGACCATAGTCATGGATGTGGTAGTAGCAGATATCCCACCAAAGTTTGGGGTGTTGCTATCAAGGTCTTGGACCTCCAAGGTGAAGGGTAGTTTACAGATGGATATGTCTTATGCAACCATCCCTGTCTCGGATGGGAGCAGAAGGTTGTATAGCGAAAAGAGAACCCCTTACGTTGTGAGCAGTCAAGATAGGCCTGAGGTCCACCACATATATGCCGTAGACACTGATTTGGGCTCCTCTATTTTCTTTAATGATATTACCCCACATGAGTTGGAAGCTGCATTGCAGGAGAAATATGGAGAACAGGGGAAGTCCGAAGAGAATAAAGAAGTAGAATCTTTGGAGCAACAGGATCTGGAAGCAAAACAGAAAAAGGAAGGCCAATGGATCATGTATTTTGATGGATCTGTTGCGAAGGTTGGTGCTGGGGCTGGTGTCTACATCATTTCTCCTATTCATGATTTCAAAGCTTTGTCATACAAATTGCTGTTTGAATGCACTAATAATGTAGCAGAGTATGAGGCCCTACTATTGGGATTACACGCTTTGAAAAATCTAGGGGCTCAGAGGGTCAAGATCTTGGGAGACTCCGAGTTGGTGATAAACCAGGTAAATGAGAGTTATCAAACCAAGCACCCTCGGATGAGGGCTTACGGAAATGAAGTATGGGATATGCTTGGCAACTTCTTTACAGAGTATGTAATTCAGGTGGTTCCCAGGGTTGACAATATGGTGGCCGATTCTTTAGCAGTAGCCGCTGGGAAATTTGAGACCCCAATGACTAGTCAAAAGGAATACCAGGTGGAGATTTTGAACAGACCTTCTATCCCGGACAATTACAAATACTGGAAGGTGTTTGAAGATGACATGCAGATCAGGAGGTTCCTAGAACTTTCAGGGGAGTTTGTGAACACACATTGTGACAATGAGAATGATAATGATGAGGCTCATGGAAATGATGAAGAAGCTAAAACATGGGAAGAAGAGAATGAGACGTTAAGAAAGACCTTGGGGGGTAAAGATATTATCCAGCTGAAAAGCAATTTCATACCAAGGGGCCTGATCCCTTTAGAAAGGCTCTTTGACCAGAATGATGTTGCCAAGAACCCCAAAGTGAAACCTGTTGGTGATGCAGTTGAAGACAAAAATATTGGCACTGAAGAAAATCCTAAAATCATAAAGCTATCCAAGAAGATGCCTGAAAAAGAGAAAGGGGAGTATGTAAAGCTGATGAAAAGGTACACATATGTGTTTTCCTGGTGTTATGAAGATCTCAAAGAATATGATACGTCCATCATACAGCACACTATTCCTATAAAGCCTGGAGAGAAGCCTTTCAAACAGAAGCTCAGGAGGATCAACCCCAAACTGCTCCCTATCATTGAGAAGGAAATAAAGAAGTTATTTGATGCCAAGATCATCGTAATGCTCAGGTTTTCTAAGTGGGTTGCTAATTTAGTTACTGTCAGGAAAAAGAGTGGAGAGATAAGACTGTGTATAGATTTTCGCAATTTGAATAAGGTCTCCATGAAAGACAACTATCCTCTGCCCAAGATGGACCACATGCTGCAGCAAGTGGTAGGAGCTGAAAGGATTTCGATGCTGGATGGATTTTCTGGGTATAATCAGATCAAAGTGTTGCCGGAGGATCAGGAGAAGACTTCCTTCACCACACCATGGGGCACTTTTATGTATGCAAAGATGCCTTTTGGTCTGATGAACGCAGGAGCCACTTTCCAGCGAGCTATGGACATCGCTTTTGGAGGGGAGATTGGAGTTTTTGTGGTGATCTACATGGATGACATCACAGTCTACTCTAAATATGACAAAGAACATCTGCACCACTTGGAGAAGGTCTTCATGAAGTGTAGGAAATATGGTATATCTCTGAATCCTAAGAAATCTAATTTTGCATTAGAAGAAGGAAAGTTGCTAGGCCATATAATATCCAAAGATGGCATAAAAATTGATCCTGAAAGAGTAAGTGCGATCCTAAAGGTGGGAGAACCCAGGAGCAAGAAGGAGGTGCAGTCTTTTCTGGGGCAAGTGAATTTCTTGAGAAGGTTTGTGCCAAGCTTTGCTGAGATTTTGATGAATATTACTAATATGTTGAGAAAGGGTCATGAAATAAAGTGGAGTGCGGAAGCTAAGGAGTCATTTTGGGAAATCAAGAAGGCCATTTCTGAGGCACCTGTGCTGGTAAGTCCGAATTTCGCCAAAGAATTTTCAGTATTCTCATATGCTTCGGAACATACTATAGCAGCTGTATTATTACAGAAAAATGATGAAAACCAAGAACAACCTATAGCCTTTTTTAGTAAAATACTAAGGGATGGGGAACTGAAATATGATATCATGGAAAAGCAAGCAAATGCTTTGGTCAAGGCATTGAAGGATTTCAGAGTATATATCTTGCATTCCCACATAATTGCACATGTGCCGACCACTGCAGTAAAAGCTATTCTGACCCAACCAGACCCAGAAGGTATAAGAGCAAAATGGATAGCCACTCTATTAGAATATGACATAGAGATAAAGCCCACGAAGCTAGTCAAGGGGCAAGGGTTGGAAAAGATGATGACAAACTCAAATTGTGAATCCTTGCAAATAAATTTCTTATCTCACCAACCTGACCAGTTGGGTACGGAGATAGAAGTGATGGCTGACTTCGTGGCTTCACCATGGTATTCCGACATTGTGTATGTCCTCAGAAATCTGCAAGCACCAGAAGGTCTAAGCAAGTCTAGAGCAAGATCCGTGAAGTTGAAGTCTGCTAAGTTTTGTATCTTAAATAAATATCTCTATTGGAAAGATCCTGGAGGGGTCCTGTTAAATTGTCTTCTGGAAGACGAAGCTTAGCAAGTTGCAGGAGAATTTCACAGAGGAGACTGCGGAGGACATCATTCATGGAAGGTAACTGCAAACAAAATCCTGAGAGCTGGTTATTATTGGCCTACATTATTCTCAGATGTATATAAAGAAACCAACAAATGTCATCAATGCCAAATTTTTGACGGTAAGAGGAAGGTATTGCCTCTCCCCTTGAATCCAATAATAGTAGAAGCCCCTTTCCAGCAATGGGGTTTGGATTTTATTGGTGAAATAAACCCCAATTCATCAGGTCAGCACAAGTGGATTTTGACAGCTACAGACTATTTTACTAAGTGGATAGAAGCCATTCCTACCAGAAGGGTTACTGAACATGTGATCATGGATTTTCTTGAAGAGAATATATTGGCTCAATTCGGGTGTCCGAAAAGGATAGTAACAAACAATGCAACTGCTTTCAAATCCAGGAAGATGATAAAATTTTGTCATAAATATCACATAAGTCTCAATCATTTGACAGCCTATTATCCTCAAGGGAATGGGCTGGCTGAGTCTTCAAACAAAAGTCTAGTGAGGATCATCAAAAAACTGTTGGAGCAAAACAAGAGGTCTTGGCATACAAAATTGAAATATGCTCTGTGGGCTGATAGGATTAGCACGAAGAGAGCAATCGGCATGTCTCCTTTCCAACTGGTGTATGGAGCTGAAGTGATCTTTCCGGCATCCTTAGGGGTTCCAGTTATGAGATATTTTCAAGATAAACAAGAAGAACCGAATCACATACAGCGTAGAATCCATCAGATCATTGAGCTAGAAGAATGAAGGTACAAGGCTTATGACAAAGTACAGTCGCATCAAGAAAAAATGAAAAGTACTTTCGACAGAAGGGTTAAAGAGGAGCAATTTCAGATAGATGACCTGGTTTTAAAGTGGGACGCCCCAAACGAAGATAAGCATGGAAAATTCGATCCTATGTGGGTGGGGCCTTATGTTGTTGCTGGTTACAGAGGGAAAAATGCATTCTTGCTGGAGTATACAAACGGGGTTCCTCTTGAGAGCAACCCTGTCAATGGGAGATATCTGAAGCATTACCTATCCTAGTGGAGGGAGGTAAAATTTGTATTATAGACTATACATATTTACTTTACCAGTCAATAAGAGGGGTAGGCCGAAGGTATTTGGAGCTTGCTGTGAGAGCCCCAGAGTCCGGGAGGCATACCATTCCTGTCTAAAAATATACAAAAATGATATAATTGCAAAAAAACAAAAAGTGGGTTTTTGGGAATCATTGTGCAGAGTAGAAGAATAGGCACCGGGTCTATGAGTTCTTTGATACCTTGCAGGGAGGATATCATCCCCAGATGGAGCCAGCTGTTAACACCTATATTGAAATAAAAACAATATAAGACCAAGGGAGAGGTAAGATGGTGTTTTTGAAATACTTTGGTCTAAAGGTATAATACAAAGGTGAGGTGATAAGCTAAAGATCAGCCAAGTCAGCGAAAATCCAAGGTCGTGATTGACAGAAGGAGCCGATCCATGGCTAATGCTCCCTCCGCCTTTCAAAACATGCGGGAAAGATAGGAGAGGTGCGGACCTTTAACCGCCTGCACCCATCAAAGGCTATAAAACTGATCGGAGATGATCTACGGCCCATACCAAATCCGGTGTGCGGAAGTGCAAGACAGTTAACGGTGTGGAGGTCGGCGGAATCACAGATGCTCCTCTCGATCCGACGGTGGAGGGGCGGAGGAGGTTAACATCCACGGTAGGGATCGATTCCGGGACCATGAGATGCACGACGGATAAGCCCGGGGGCTGCGAGCGGAATGAGTTAACCTCTGTTCGATCTGACGGTGGAGAAGCGATGTGAGCCAGATCGACGATCGTCATGAGTTCTAGAGAGTGAAACTGTGCGGGGTTTAAGCCCACGTCTCCTAGCGGAATGGGGTACATGTCGCGAAATCCGACGGCTGACAGGCGCTGGGAAATAGATCTACTGCGTAGGATCATTCCGGAGGGAGAAGGTGCGTAGAAGATAACTCCAGATCTCCCAGCGGAATTGCGTATGTGGCGTATGATCCGACGGCTGACAGGCACCGGGAGATAGATCTATGGCGGAGGACGATTTCGGAGGGAAAAGGTGCGCGGAAGGTAACTCCAGATCGCCCAGCGGAATTGCGTACGTGGCGCTTGATCCGACGGAGCGTGGTTAAAGGAGGATCACATCGACGGCTGTGGATGGTTCCGGAAGTTAGAGTTGCGCGATGTTTAAAATCAGAAGGCTCAGTGGAGGGATGCGCGACGCGTGATCTGACGGTCAGGAAATTGCACAGAAGAGATCAACGGTCGGTAATGAACCCGGAGGAGGAAGATGCACAGTTGTTAGAGATAAGTAGTGGTTGCAGAAATAAATGCTTCCCACGTGTCTAATCAAGGTGGTCCTATAAAGGAAAAATCGACCTCTCTTGCGATTACTTTATTCCTCGGGGCCCGGCGAAAAAGGACCTGTCGATTTGGACGCTTCCAGTTGTCAGTACCAGGCGCATTCCGAGCACACGCATCCACAGTGAGCCAGGTAGGATTTTAATCCTGTAACTCTTTCGCCAAATTATCAGTATAAATTAGGAAATGGATCAACAGAGCGAAGCCTCTGTGTCTGGTCGGGTCCCGGATGAAAGAGAAGAGTTCTTGGTAGATAGGCACAGAGGTGTCTGCGAACCTTTCCTGTCTACTGGTAGTGTATATGACAGCAAAGAGCGACTGTGGTCTTATTATTCGCAGGGGAATGACGTCCTGAATGTATGCAAGTCTTTTTTATACTTTTTTGCCCTAGAACAAACCCTCCATTTCCCTGAATTTGCCGAATGGTGCGCAGAAAATTATTCTCCCTCTAAGAGAGTCATTGTGAGTAGGTCTGCGTCGAGGATATTGTGTAAAATCGATGCTTCGGTTGTTAGAGAAGTTCTTAGTTTGCCCGAGGGTTACCCTATAAACCGTGAGTCTGTAAATGAAGCTGTCCTTGCTGAGTTTTTCAAAAGTTGCAAAGGTGATGCTCGCTCTCGGTTCCTGTCAATTACCCTGAAGGAAGGTCAGTCCCTTGAGGGCCTTTCCTTGCCTTACCCCTTGCACATTTTTAGAACTGAGGTGCAATTGGTAATGTCTTTAGTTTTCCAAGTGTTAGGTTTAGATGAAGATTGTCATATAGGTGAGGTTGTCCTTGGTTTCCTGCTAAAAGTAAATTCATTGTATCCCGAGTCCCAGTCCGTTCCCGTGCTCAATTTAGACGAGTATCTTGATGAAGCGATCCACCTCCAGTTGACCGAATTTCCCAAGGTCCATTTTTTTAGGTTTCAAACACACCTGCTTCATATGTTGTTATGCTCTAATGTCACAGAATTGAATTTCTTAAGTACCCTCTCCTCTTCTGATTTGCCAAAGAAAATCCACCTAATCGAATTTGCCAATTCGATCATGTCCGAAATGTTCAGAATGTTGTTCGATGAAGAATTGCCCCGGGTCCTCGAGGAGATGAAATGTTTGATGCAGTATTCACTTGAAGGGCAGGTGGGGGACTGGTTCTTGTATAGAGATTATACAGTTTTGAGAGTGTATGGCTTTACTGGTCAACCTTACAGGTTGCCATCATTTTTAACCCCAAGGATTTTTGCTCTAGAGTTTATGAGGCAAAGGTTGTTGTCAGAGGAGGAGCACTTCGGTGCGTTCAGAAAATCATTGAAACTTAAATTCCCAGTTAAGGTCGGCCCTTTCATTTTTAAAAGAAACGGTTCCCTGGCATGTATAGAGAAATTGATGGAAGATATGGATTTCATTAAGGATGTAAATATGAATTACGACCCCTACCAGGTGATATCACTAAGAAAGAAAGCAAACAGGAACAAACCGTTTGAACATCAAGCTGTTGAAGGGTTAGCTGAGACGACCAATTTGCTGCAGTTCACTGACGAGTCCAGAGCTGAGACAGAGGCACATCCTGCATCTCGTTCAGAGATCCAAATCACAGAGGGTGTCAGTGTTGCAGTCAAGAGGAGTTCGGCCGAGGCTGAAAACATGCAAGTGGACGAAGGAACGTCCCATAAAAAGGAAAAGTTGTTCGAAGTAGGTGAAAGTGTGAGTGAAGAGATGTCCGGTGTTTTCAAAAGAGAAACCTTGGTCCCCATGAAGAAGTTTCAGGTCAGTCAGTTTTCTTTTAAGGATTTAGAGAGTGATGTTAACAATCCAGAATCCGGCCCCCTGTTTAGATCCAAGGAAGAGCTCAAGGCGAGCTACCTAGAGAAGAGGAAGCAATCCATGGAGGAAACGAGGAATCTGTTTCCAAAGGTAAGGAACCTGTACAGTTGTAAAACATCTCTAGTTGCTGCTAGAGACGATGAGAAGAATACTTTCAAGATGGTCATTGTAAATGATAAGGAAATGTCTGAAATAGAAATCCGTCTGGATAAAATTAGTACCCCAGACAAGATTCAATTGCACAAACAAACCAGCGACATTCTCTATTCAGACCTGTTGCAGGCCACGGTCAGGATAAGCAAGCTGCAAGCGCTGGTAGACAAACTGGAGGTCCAGTTGAAACATGAGAAGGTGGAAAATAGAGCAAATGTTATTCAGGTGAAAAAGTTGCAAGCAGACATAGCCAGTTCAGACAGTACCGAGGCCGTAAGGAAGTTACTGGAGGAGAAACATAATGCCTTGCATATTTTAAAGAAGAAATTAAAGATGCCTGGCTCAGAACATGTCCAATCAGCTGAATTGCTAGCCCTCCAAGAGGAAAAGGACAAACTCCATCAGGAAATGATGGAATACAAAGGGAAGGCAGGAGAGCTGTAAGAGGAAAAAGATAAGTGGAATGCCGAGAAGGAGGAACTGCTGTCCCAAATATCCATGATGAAGAAAGATCAGACAGAAGAAAAGGAGATTATGGATGAGTTGATAATCCAAAACCCTACCGGAGACGACTTATCTATTGTGAACATCCAGAGGCCGTTAGCTGATTTTTCTGCAGATGATCTATTAGTGTCTATGTCCCAGGTAAGTTTAAAAGATGAGGAAATCAAAGAGTTGATGACCGAGAATGAAAAGGTGAAAGCCGAGTTAACCAAGGTAAGCGAAGAGATGCAGCGGCTCTTGCAGGACAAGGTCCAATTACAGAAAAAGGTCAATGAGATGAAGGAGAAATGTATTGGGAAGGGCCCCCTTCAGGGGGAGAAACATATTATTTGGGATACCCTCGGTATTGAAATCACCAAGTTCCGACATTACCTAAATTATGTTGATGATTTGTGTGGATTGATAGATTCGGCCCATCAAAGGTTGAGATTGGTGAAAGAGCACATGGCAAAGAGACCCCTAACGACAACTCAAAACACCTTGACTTTCCTGAATTCATTAACGTACCAAAAGTTGAATGACATGGGTATAAAGGACAGGGTCTCAATAGTCCTGTCAGCAAAGAAGATCATTCATAAACACCAGTTAATGAAGATTGTTCAGGACAAATCAGAGGAATTGGCTGTGCAGGTCAATAAGTTCAAAAAGGAATTTGAGGGGCTATTCAATGATGGGTTGCCATGCTTCTAGAACGAAAAGGGTCGAATGCTCCAGCAGGAACATTACAACAACCTGCTTGTCAGAGCTCGCATGGACCATTCGAAGTTTAGTGACTTGGAGAAGAGCTTGTCAGGACGGACCATTGTGGACGTGCTATCAGGATATTTCGAGGTCCTACGGAAGTTCGCATTCATCAAAGCCAGATTGCCGAAAAAGTCTTATGAGACATACATGGAGCTCGAAGTAGCCATTCGGGAGATGATGGAGAGCGACACCCCAAGTCCCGAGCAGTGGAAGGCGGTAGAGGGGCTGGGGAAAACCAAGTTTATTCTTCCCCCGTAGGAACAGGTGTCAAGTACTGCAGAGCTGATCTGGTGAAAGTGAGCAAGGACGTGGGGCTGATGAAGCAGAGGCGTGGAGCTATTGGGACGAGGACGTGAAAGCTGTTAGGACAAAGTTTGTTATCCAGTCGATTCATGCTTTGTGATTGGTTAGGAATAGAATTGTAACAACTTCCTAGTGGTGTAGGATTTCAGTTACAAACTCTGATTTACGCCAATCATTATGTTATTGATCTGCTGGAGGCAGACTTATTATTTGATCTATAAATTTGTATCTCTTTTATGAGATGGGGGTTGGAACCCATCATAGCAAGTGATTTGTGGAGAACTTATTGGTCCTATTTTTTGAATACCAAATGGATGCATGAGAGTTCTTTTTTCAGAGATTCATGTGTCATGGTCATTGCAGTCTGTGCTTTCTTTCTCTGTGTAATCGTAATTTTTCCTGTGTAACGCTCCATTCTGTTTTTCTTTCATAACTGGAACTTAGTGTTTGATGATTAGAATTCATGTGGTTATGCTCTATTCATCGTTTCAGGTATTATATAATCTTTATTCTGCTAAAATTGATATAGAATTCGTCTTAGACGCTCTGTATTGATGGATTGTTCCTTCATCTTCTTCTATTTCACCTTGACAAATGAAATGACTGCAATTCTGTGATTATCTTGCCTTTGAAAAAATACTGTGTATGCCTTTGGAAATTTGTTATAATGTGTATGACTCCGTTGCCCAATGGATGTGTGATTGTTTCAACCAAGTAAATAAACCTTTAAATGTTATTGCTGTTTGGTCTTGAAAATTTGTAAAGATCACATTGAGAGATCCCTCTCTGGAAGAGGATATCAATAATCTTCCTAAAGTGGTTTTGCTGTTACCTCGGGGTGTACCTCCCACAAGCTGGGTACATTCTGAGTGCTAACAAACTGGCGCCGTTGCCGGGGACGAAAGTGGATATCTGCCCCGGGAAAACGACAAAGATTAAGAGAGATTTCTGTGGGAAAACAGGAATTTCGAAAACAAAAGGAGGTTGTACCTTTGCCCTGGCGACTCCACTATGAAATTTTTTCAGAATTTAAGAACGACATTCTGGCTTCAAGAAGACATACACGAGGTAACTCTGATACCGAAATTCTGAAAAGTTTTGAAAATCCAGAAAATTTGTTTAGAAGGAAAGATAAAAGAAAGCTAGATTCTCCTTTGTTCGGCTCATCATCATCACCAGACTCCCTTAGTAGCCTAGAAGGGGGAGTTAATACTGCACCAAACTTGCTGAGAACCAAGTCTGAATCTGACCTTGAAAATACTGAGTTCGACCCTCATAGGTTAGAAACCTATCTGTCAGATTCCCCCTGGAGGGACTTGCAGCCAACCCTTGAAGCTGAAACACCCACCTTTGACCACCTTCAAAGTACCCCGGTTCCTGTTATCCCTCCCAGACCAATGGCCGCCAGATTTGCTCCCTTGCGTCTCCCTGCTGTATTACATGACCTCCCTCAGAACTACTCTCAGAGAATCTCTTTATTTGATGGGGAGGGTGATATAACCGCCAAACAACATGTTGCCAAGTTTGAAGATTTCATTGACCTGGAAGAAGTAGATTATCCCGATGTTAAAATGAGGTTGTTTGCCCAAAGTTTGTCTGGGGAGGCAAAGAAGTGGTTTAAGGATCTTCCCAATGGCTCTATTGTGAATTTTTAGGCTTTTCAGAATGCATTTTTGGATAGATGGGATGACAAACAGAGCCCCTTGCAGCTTTTGTCTCAGTATAATGGTCTCAAGAAAGGAGGTTTTGAGTCTGTACATGAATTCTCAAGTAGATTCATGAGGGCCTATAACTCTATTCCTGAAGATATAAAGCCCTCCCTTGCAGCTGCTAAACTGCAATATGCCGGAGCCTTTGATAATGACTTTGCATTCTCTTTGCGAGAGAGAAAATCGGAGACTCTTGCTGCCATGTTTACTGATGCCCTAGAAGTGGAAGCTAATATGATGGCGAGTGGGAAGATGAAACACAGAGATATGGATAGAAGAAGAAAAGAAGAGATTGGACCTTCTGCTTCATCTTCTTCGGCTGATATTAAGTTTGAGATGATGTTGAAGACTATGGAGAAGCTGATGGACAAATTGACTATGGATGCCAGGCCTTTCAATAGAGAGCAAGGGGAGCCCTAGATCAGGAATCTGAACTTCAGAAGAGTCAATCCCCCTGTTCCTCCCCAGAACAGACAAAGAGACCAGAGGAATCCAAGGAATCAAGAAGAATAGCCCATCCGTCCGCCTTTCCCTGAAAATTATGTGGGTGATGAGGAAGATCCCCCTAAAAATGAGATTCATCTGTTTGGGGAACAAGATTCAGAAATATACCTGACGGAGGAGGAGCATAATATGTTTGTAGGTGGGGATGTGAATGAGGTATTTGAAAATGAGCTGTATCAAAGGGGCTACTTGCATGCAATGGATGATGTTCAAAGGAAAATGCGACTGAGAAATAGAGATGTCCCTATAAATAAGGGGAAGGAAAATCCTAATCAGCCTTCCTCTAGTTCTGCGAGTGTAGAAAAGGGAAAAGAGCAGCAAAAAGAAACCTCTATGAATAAGGAGGTTGGAAATGATGTACAGAAGGATAAAACAATAAAGAAGGTGACCCCGATTGATCTGGAAAAGATTGGTGCTGGTTTTAACTTACAGAATGAGCTTTCGAAGCTGAATATCTCTGTCCCATTTAATGAATTATTGAAAAACACTGAATACAGAGATACTATTGCAAAAATGGTCAAGAGCCAAGGGGAATGGAAATCTGACATCTTAAATCTAAATGATGACAGCCCTGCTATTTCCTTTGGACCGAAGGCCGAAAATTTAGAAGGTGAAGAAGTCCCCCCTTTCTATTTGAGTTTAAATGTGCATGACAAGGTGGTTCATAATGCTATGTTGGATTCTGGAGAATCTCACAATCCGATGCCCAAAGGGGTGGTAGAAAGTTTGGGGCTGGAGGTAACAACACCTTATAAAGACCTGTACTCTTTTGATTCCAAAAGGGTAAAATGCCTTGGGTTAATTAAGGACATGGTGGTAACCCTAAACAAAATTCCTTCTAAGACCATAGTAATGGATGTGGTAGTAGCAGATATCCCACCAAAGTTTGGGGTGTTGCTAGCAAGGTCTTGGACCTCCAAGCTGAAGGGTAGTTTACAGATGGATATGTCTTATGCAACCATCCCTGTCCCGGATGGGAGCAGAAGGTTGTATAGTGAAAAGAGAACCCCTTACATTGTGAGCAGTCAAGATAGGCCTGAGGTCCACCACATATATGCCGTAGACACTGATTTGGGCTCCTCTATTTTCTTTAATGATATTACCCCACATGAGTTGGAAGCTGCATTGCAGGAGAAATCTGGAGAATAGGGGAAGTCCGAAGAGAATAAAGAAGTAGAAGCTTTGGAGCAACAGGCTTTGGAAGCAAAACAGAAAAAGGAAGGCCAATGGATCATGTATTTTGATGGATCTGTTGCAAAGGTTGGTGCTGGGGCTGGTGTCTACATCATTTCTCCTATTCATGATTTCAAAGCTTTGTCATACAAATTGCTGTTTGAATGCACTAATAATGTAGCAGAGTATGAGGCCCTGCTATTGGGATTACACGCTTTGAAAAATCTAGGGGCTCAGAGGGTCAAGATCTTGGGAGACTCCGAGTTGGTGATATACCAGGTAAATGAGAGTTATCAAACCAAGCACCCTCGGATGAGGGCTTACAGAAATGAAGTATGGGATATGCTTGGTAACTTCTTTACAGAGTATGTAATTCAGGTGTTTCCCAGGGTTGACAATATGGTGGCTGATTCTTTAGCAGTAGCCGCTGGGAAATTTGAGACCCCAATGACTAGTCAAAAGGAATAGCAGGTGGAGATTTTGAACAGACCTTCTATCCCCGACAATTACAAATACTGGAAGGTGTTTGAAGATGACATGCAGATCAGGAGGTTCCTAGAACTTTTAGGGGAGTTTGTGAACACACATTGTGACAATGAGAATGATAATGATGAGGCTCATGGAAATGATGAAGGAGCTAAAACATGGGAAGAAGAGAATGAGACGTTAAGAAATATCTTGGGGGGTAAAGATATTATCCAGCTGAAAAGCAATTTCATACCAATGGGCCTGATCCCTTTAGAAAGGCTCTTTGACCAGAATGATGTTGCCAAGAACCCCAAAGTGAAACCTGTTGGTGATGCAGTTGAAGACAAAAATATTGGCACTGAAGAAAATCCTAAAATCATAAAGCTATCCAAGAAGCTGCCTGAAAAAGAGAAAGGGGAGTATGTAAAGCTGATGAAAAGGTACACAGATGTGTTTTCTTCGTGTTATGAAGATCTCAAAGAATATGATACGTCCATCATACAGCACACTATTCCTATAAAGCCTGGAGAGAAGCCTTTCAAACAGAAGCTCAGGAGGATCAACCCCAAACTGCTCCCTATCATTGAGAAGGAAATAAAGAAGTTATTTGATGCCAAGATCATCGTAACGCTCAAGTTTTCTAAGTGGGTTGCTAATTTAGTCCCTGTCAGGAAAAAGAGTGGAGAGATAAGACTATGTATATATTTTTGCAATTTGAATAAGGTCTCCATGAAAGACAACTATCCTCTGCCCAAGATGGACCACATGCTGCAGCAAGTGGTAGGAGCTGAAAGGATTTCGATGCTGGATGGATTTTTCGGGTATAATCAGATCAAAGTGTTTCCAGAGGATCAGGAGAAGACTTCCTTCACCACACCATGGGGCACTTTTATGTATGCAAAGATGCCTTTTGGTCTGATGAACGCAGGAGCCCTTTTCCAGCGAGCTATGGACATCACTTTTGCAGGGGAGATTGGAGTCTTTGTGGTGATATACATGGATGACATCACAGTCTACTCTAAATCTGACAAAGAACATCTGTACCACCTGGAGAAGGTCTTCATGAAGTGTAGGAAATATGGTATATCTCTGAATCCTAAGAAATCTAATTTTGCATTAGAAGAAGGAAAGTTGCTAGGCCATATAATATCCAAAGATGGCATAAAAATTGATCCTGAAAGAGTAAGTGCGATCCTAAAGGTGGGAGAATCCAGGAGCAAGAAGGAGGTGCAGTCTTTTCTGGGGCAAGTGAATTTCTTGACGAGGTTTGTGCCAAGCTTTGCTGAGATTTTGATGAATATTACTAATATGTTGAGAAAGGGTCATGAAATAAAGTGGAGTGCGGAAGCTAAGGAGTCATTTTGGGAAATCAAGAAGGCCATTTCTGAGGCACCTGTGCTGGTAAGTCCGAATTTCACCAAAGAATTCTCAGTATTCTCATATGCTTCGGAACATACTATAGCAGCTGTATTATTACAGAAAAATGATGAAAACCAGGAACAACCTATAGCCTTTTTTAGTAAAATACTAAGGGATGGGGAACTGAAATATGATATCATGGAAAAGCAAGCATATGCTTTGGTCAAGGCATTGAAGGATTTCAGAGTATATATCTTGCATTCCCACATAATTGCACATGTGCCGACCGCTGCAGTAAAAGCTATTCTGACCCAACCAGACCCAGAAGGTAGAAGATCAAAATGGATAGCCACTCTATTAGAATATGACATAGAGATAAAGCCCACGAAGCTAGTCAAGGGGCAAGGGTTGGCAAAGATGATGACAAACTCAAATTGTGAATCCTTGCAAATAAATTTCTTATCTCACCAACCTGACCAGTTGGGTACGGAGATAGAAGTGATGGTTGACTTCGTGGCTTCACCATGGTATTCTGACATTGTGTATGTCCTCAGAAATCTGCAAGCACCAGAAGGTCTAAGAAAGTCTAGAGCAAGATCCATGAAGTTGAAGTTTGCTAAGTTTTGTATCTTAAATAAATATCTCTATTGGAAAGATCCTGGAGGGGTCCTATTAAATTGTCTTCTGGAAGACGAAGCTCAGCAAGTTGTAGGAGAATTTCACAGAGGAGACTGCGGAGGACATCATTCATGGAAGGTAACTGCAAACAAAATCCTGAGAGCTGGTTATTATTGGCCTACATTATTCTCAGATGTATATAAAGAAACCAGCAAATGTCATCAATGCAAAATTTTTAACGGTAAGAGGAAGGTATTGCCTCTCCCCTTGAATCCAATAATAGTAGAAGCCCCTTTCCAGCAATGGGGTTTGTATTTTATTGGTGAAATAAACCCCAATTCATCAGGTCAGCACAGGTGGATTTTGACAGCTACAGACTATTTTACTAAGTGGATAGAAGCCATTCCTACCAGAAGGGTTACTGAACATGTGATCATGGATTTTCTTGAAGAGAATATATTGGCTCAATTCGGGTGTCCGAAAAGGATAGTAACAGACAATGCAGCTGCTTTCAAATCCAGGAAGATGATAAAATTTTGTCATATATATCACATAAGTCTCAATCATTCGACAGCCTATTATCCTCAAGGGAATGGGCTGGCTAAGTCTTCAAACAAAAGTCTAGTGAGGATCATCAAAAAACTGTTGGAGGACAACAAGAGGTCTTGGCATACAAAATTGAAATATGCTCTGTGGGCTGATAGGATTAGCACGAAGAGAGCAATCGGCATGTCTCCTTTCCAACTGGTGTATGGAGCTGAAGTGATCTTTCCGGCATCCTTAGGGGTTCCAGTTATGAGATATTTTCAAGATCAACAAGAAGAACCGAATCACATACAGCGTAGAATCCATCAGATCATTGAGCTAGAAGAACGAAGGTACAAGGCTTATGACAAAGTACAGTCGCATCAAGAAAAAATGAAAAGTACTTTCGACAGAAGGGTTAAAGAGGAGCAATTTCAGATAGACGACCTGGTTTTAAAGTGGGACGCCCCAAACAAAGATAAGCATGGAAAATTTGATCTTATGTGGGTGGGGCCTTATGTTGTTGCTGGTTACAGAGGGCAAAATGCATTCTTGCTGGAGTATACAAACGGGGTTCTTCTTGAGAGCAACCCTGTCAATGGGAGATATCTGAAGCATTACCTATCCTAGTGGAGGGAGGTAAAATTTGTATTATAGACTGTACATATTTACTTTACCAGTCAATAAGAGGGGTAGGCTGAAGGTATTTGGAGCTTGCTGTGTAAGCCCCAGAGTCCGGGAGGCATACCATTCCTGTCTAAAAATATACAAAAATGATATAATTGCAAAAAAACAAAAAGTGGGTTTTTGGGAATCATTGTGTAGAGTAGAAGAACAGGCACCGGTTCTACGAGTTATTTGATACCTTGCAGGGAGGATATCATCCCCAGATGGAGCCAGCTGTTAACACCTATATTGAAATAAAAAAATATAAGACCAAGGGAGAGGTAAGATGGTGTTTTTGAAATACTTTGGTCTAAAGGTATAATACAAAGGTGAGGTGATAAGCTAAAGATCAGCCAAGTCAGCGAAAATCCAAGGTCGTGATTGAGGGAAGGAGCCGATCCATGGCTAATGCTCCCTCCGCCTTTCAAAACATGTGGGGAAGATAGGAGAGGTGCGGACCTTTAACCGCCTGCACCCATCAAAGGCTATAAAACTGATCGGAGATGATCTACGGCCCATACCAAATCCGGTGTGTAGAAGTGCAAGACAGTTAACGGTGTGGAGGTCGACGGAATCACAGATGCTCCTCTCGATCCGACGGTGGAGGGGCGGAGGAGGTTCACATCCACGGTAGGGATCGATTCCGGGACCATGAGCTGCACGGCGGATAAACCCGGGGGCTGCCAGCGGAATGAGTTAACCTCTGTTTGATCTGACAGTGGAGAAGCAACGTGAGCCAGATCGACGGTCGTCATGAGTTCCAGAGAGTGAAACTGTGCGGGGGTTAAGCCCACGTCTCCCAGCGGAATGGGGTACATGTCACGAAATCCGATGGCTGACAGGCACTGGGAAATAGAGCTACTGCGTAGGATCATTCCGGAGGGAGAAGGTGCACAGAAGATAACTCTAGATCTCCCAGTGGAATTGTGTATGTGGCGTATGATCCGACGGCTGACAGGCGCCGGGAGATAGATCTATGGCAGAGGATGATTTCGGAGGGAAAAGGTGTGTGGAAGGTAACTCCAGATCACCCAGTGGAATTGCGTACGTGGCGCTTGATCCGACGGAGCGTGGTTAAAGGAGGATCACATTGACGGCTGTGGATGGTTCCGGAACTTAGAGTTGCGTGATGTTTAAAATCAGAAGGCTCAGCGGAGGGACGCACGAAGCGTGATCTGACGGTCAGGAAATTGCACAGAAGAGATCAACGGTCGGTAATGAACCCGGAGGAGGAAGATGCATGGTTGTTAGAGATAAGTAGTGGTTGCGGAAATAAATGCTTCCCACGTGTCTAATCAAGGTGGTCCTATAAAGGAAAAATCGACCTCTCTTGCGATTACTTTATTCCTCGGGGCCCGGTGAAAAAGGACCTGTCGATTTGGATGCTTCCAGTTGTCAGTACCAGGCGCATTCCGAGCACACGCATCCACAGTGAGCCAGGTAGGATCTTAATCCTGTAACTCTTTCGCCAAATTATCAATATAAATTAGGAAATGGATCAACAGAGCGAAGCCTCTGTGTCTGGTCGGGTCCCGGATGAAAGAGAAGAGTTCTTGGTAGATAGGCACAGAGGTGTCTGCGACCCTTTCCTGTCTACTGGTAGTGTATCCGACAGCAAAGAGCTACTGTGGTCTTATTATTCGCAGGGGAATGACATCCTGAATGTATGCAAGTCTTTTTTATACTTTTTTTCCCTAGAACAAACCCTCCATTTCCCTGAATTTGCCGAATGGTGCGCAGAAAATTATTCTCCCTCTCAGAGAGTCATTGTGAGTAGGTCTGCGTCAAGGATATTGTGTAAAATCGATGCTTCGGTCGTTAGAGAAGTTCTTAGTTTGCCCGAGGGTTACCCTGTAAACCGTGAGTCTGTAAATGAAGCTGTCCTTGCCGATTTTTTCAAAAGT
Source organism: Pseudotsuga menziesii (assembly GCA_001517045.1). Classification (NCBI taxonomy): domain Eukaryota; kingdom Viridiplantae; phylum Streptophyta; class Pinopsida; order Pinales; family Pinaceae; genus Pseudotsuga; species Pseudotsuga menziesii. The sequence goes on along the minus strand of LPNX010781098.1, from coordinate 444,594 downwards.
TGCAAAGGTGATGCTCGCTCTCGGTTCTTGTCAAGTACCCTGAAGGAAGGTCAGGCCCTTGAGGGCCTTTCCTTGCCTTACCCCTTGCACATTTTTAGAACTGAGGTGCAATTGGTAATGTCTTTAGTTTGCCAAGTGTTAGGTTTAGATGAAGATTGTCATATAGGTGAGGTTGTCCTTGGTTTCCTGCTAAAAGTAAATTATTTGTATCCCGAGTCCCAGTCCGTTCCCGTGCTCAATTTAGACGAGTATCTTGCCGAAGCGATCCACCTCCAGTTGACCGAATTTCCCAAGGTCCAGTTTTTTAGGTTTCAAACACACCTGATTCATATGTTGTTATGCTCTAATGTCACAGAATTGAATTTCTTAATTACCCTCTCCTCTTCTGATTTGCCAAAGCAAATCCACCTGATCGAATTTGCCAATTCGATCATGTCCGAAATGTTTAGAATGTTGTTCGATGAAGAATTGCCCCGGGTCCTCGAGGAGATGAAATGTTTGATGCAGTCTTCACCCGAAGGGCAGGTGGGGGACTGGTTCTTGTACAGAGATTATACAGTTTTGAGAGTGTATGGATTTACTGGTCAACCTTACAGGTTGCCATCATTTTTAACCCCAAGGATTTTCGCTCTAGAGTTTATGAGGCAAAGTTTGTTGTCAGAGGAGGAGCACTTCGGTGCGTTCAGAAAATCATTGAATATTAAATTCCCAGTTAAGGTCGGCCCTTTCATTTTTAAAAGCAAAGGTTCCCTGGCATGTATAGAGAAATTGATGGAAGATATGGATTTCATTAAGGATGTAAATATGAATTACGACCCCTACCAGGTGATATCATTAAGAAAGCAAGCAAACAGGAACAAACCGTTTGAACATCAAGCTGTTGAAGGGTTAGTTGAGATGGCTAATTTGCTGCAGTTCACTAACGAGTCCAAAGCTGAGACAGAGGCACATCCTGCATCTCGTTCAGAGATCCAAATCACAGAGGGTGTCAGTGTTGCAGTCAAGAGGAGTTCGGCCGAGGCTGAAAACATGCAAGTGGACGAAGGAACGTCCCATAAAAAGGAAAAGTTGTTTGAAGTAGGTGAAAGTGTGAGTGAAGAGATGTCCAGTGTTTTCAAAAGAGCAACCTTGGTCCCCATGAAGACCTTTCAGGTCAGTTAGTTTTCTTTTAAGGATTTAGAGAGTGATGTTAACAATCCAGAATCTGGCCCCCTGTTTAGATCCAAGGAAGAGCTCAAGGCGAGCTACCTAGAGAAGAGGAAGCAATCCATGGAGGAAACGAGGAATCTGTTTCCAAAGGTAAGGAACCTGTACAGTTGTAAAACATCTCTATTTTCTGCTAGAGACGCTGAGAAGAATACTTTCAAGATGGTCGTTGTAAATGATAAGGAAATGTCTGAAATAGAAATCCGTCTGGATAAAATTAGTACCCCAGACAAGATTCAATTGCACAAACAAACCAGTGAAATTCTCTATTCAGACCTGTTGCAGGCCACGGTCAGGATAAGCAAGCTGCAAGCATTGGTAGACAAACTGGAGGTCCAGTTGAAACATGAGAAGGTGGAAAACAGAGCAAATGTTATTCAGGTGAAAAAGTTGCAAGCAGACATAGCCAGTTCAGACAGTACCGAGGCCGTAAGGAAGTTACTGGAGGAGAAAGATAATGCCTTGCAGATTTTAAAGAAGAAATTAAAGATGACTGGCTCAGAACATGTCCAATCAGCTGAATTGCTAGCCCTCTAGGAGGAAATGGACAAACTCCATCAGGAAATGATGGAATACAAAGGGAAGGCAGGAGAGCTGTAAGAGGAAAAAGATAAGTGGAATGCCGAGAAGGAGGAACTGCTGTCCCAAATCTCCATGATGAAGAAAGATCAGACAGAATAAAAGGAGATTATGGATGAGTTGATAAGCCAAACCCCTACTGGAGACGAATTATCTATTGTGAACATCCAGAGGCCGTTAGCTGATTTTTCTGCAGATGATCTATTAGTGTCTATGTCCCAGGTAAGTTTAAAAGATGAGGAAATCAAAGAGTTGACGACCAAGAATGAAAAGGTGAAAGCCGAGTTAACCAAGGTAAGTGAATAGATGCAGCGGCTCTTGGAGGACAAGGTCCAATTACAGAAAAAGGTCAATGAGCTGAAGGAGAAATGTACTGGGAAGGGCCCCCTTCAGGGGGTGAAACATATTATTTGGGATACCCTCGATATTGAAATCACCAAGTTCCGGCATTACCTAAATTATGTTGATGATTTGTGTGGATTGATAGATTCGGCCCAGCAAAGGTTGAGATTGGTGAACGAGCACATGGCGAAGAGACCCCTAACGACAGCTCAAAACACCTTGACTTTCCTGAATTCATTAATGTACCAAAATTTGAATGACATGGGTATAAAGGACAGGGTCTCAATAGTCCTATCAGCAAAGAAGATCATTCATAAACACCAATTAATGAAGATTGTTCAGGACAAATCAGAGGAATTGGCTGTGCAGGTCAATAAGTTCAAAAAGGAATTTGAGGGGCTGTTCAATGATGGGTTTCCATGCTTCTGGAACGAAAAGGGTCGAATGCTCCAGCAGGAACATTAAAACAACCTACTTGTCAGAGCTCGCATGGACCATTCGAAGTTTAGTGATTTGGAGAAGAGCTTGTCAGGACGGACCATTGTGGACGTGCTATCAGGAGATTTCGAGGTCCTACGGAAGTTCGCATTCATCAAAGCCAGATTGCCGAAAAAGTCTTATGAGACATACATGGAGCTCGAAGTAGCCATTCGGGATATGATGGAGAGCGACACCCCAAGTCCCGAGCAGTGGAAGGCGGTAGAGCGGTTGGGGAAAACCAAGTTTATTCTTCCCCCGTAGGAACAGGTGTCAAGTACTGCAGAGCTGATCTGGCGAAAGTGAGCAAGGACGTGGGGCTGATGAAGCAGAGGCGTGGAGCTGTTGGGATGAGGACGTGAAAGCTATTAGGACAAAGTTTGTTATCCAATCAATTCATGCTTTGTGATTGGTTAGGAATAGAATTGTAACAACTTCCTAGTGGTGTAGGATTTCAGTTACAAACTCTGATTTACGCCAATCATTCTGTTATTGATCTGCTGGAGGCAGACTTATTATTTGATCTATAAATTTGTATCTCTTTTATGAGATGGGGGTTGGAACCCATCATAGCAAGTGATTTGTGGAGAACATATTGGTCTTATTTTTTGAATACCAAATGGATGCATGAGAGTTCTTTTTTCAGAGATTCATGTGTCATGGTCATTGCAGTCTGTGCTTTCTTTCTCTGTGTAATCGTAATTTTTCTTGCGTAACGCTCCATTCTGTTTTTCTTTCATAACTGGAACTTAGTGTTTGATGATTAGAATTCATGTGGTTATGCTCTATTCATCGTTTCAGGTATTATATAATATTTATTCTGCTAAAATTGATATAGAATTCATCTTAGACGCTCTGTATTGATGGATTGTTCCTTCATCTTCTTCTATTTCACCTTGACAAATGAAATGACTGCAATTCTGTGATTATCTTGCCTTTGAAAAAATCCTGTGTATGCCTTTGGAAATCTGTTATAATGTGTATGACTCCGTTGCCCAATGGATGTGTGATTGTTTCAACCAAGTAAATAAACCTTTAAATGTTATTGCTGTTTGGTCTTGAAAATTTGTAAAGATCACATTGAGAGATCCCTCTCTGGAAGAGGATATCAATAATCTTCCTAAAGTGGTTTTGCTGTTACCTCGGGGTGTACCTCCCACAACCTGGGTACATTCTGAGTGCTAACACCCTCGATACATTGTAACATTCCATCATTGTCTGCATGTGGCAATGCACATGTTGATCTACTAGATACACAAATGAAACCACCATTAGCACTACATCGCGATCGAGTTGTAGTGCGTGATGGACATCTGAATTAGCATCCGTGAAGCTAAAGGTATGCATAAAACAACCTGTCAACTCTTTCCAAGTGGTTATTTTCCTATGCAGCTCGACTAATACATACCATGATCCTAGCATCTCATCCAGTGTGTGGAAAAATGCATGGACTATAATCAGGAATATTGCACCTTCTGTGGATAGAAGTTGTTTCTCTAGTCTGAATGGTTCAGATCCCGAACAAATGAGTGAATGAAAAAGGATGAATACTTTCCCTGAATGTTGTAAACACTTGGAATAATACTTTGATCATGAACCTATGTACCTACAAACATGTCAAACAAACAAGAACATGAAAGGTACCAAAAAATCATCTACACATCCATACTAGTGACTAAGGAATCCATCAACATATACATGTGAAATCAAAACAACAGATATGTTGGAAAAAAATCAGCTTTGCATTAATAATGAATGAAGAATCTTACAACCATTTCCTTAGTGTTGACAAATTCCTCCACAAGACAAATGCCTCATCCCCAAAATCTCCAACTTGCTCTCTTGTGCTCTCCAATCGATTGGCCTAGATAGTCAATTCAATAGCATAACAATACCATTCAGTTCTTCTCCTCAACTATGGATATGAGCTTGTATTTATAGGGCTCAAATTGATAGGGATAGTTGAGAGAATTGTGGGTGAGGTGGCTCTAATATCCTACCAAGATGGATCTTGATCTCAACTAACCCATATTGATAGGGATAAGGGAGGACACAAGGCTCAAGTTCTAGAAGCCTCGAGAAACTTCTCTTTTTCCCATTTTACCAAGGGTACCGCATTTGTTCCCTTATGACAGAGTGGTTTAGGTGAGAACCAATTCAAATACAAAGCACTTCTATGGTGGCACCGGTTCTTTATAATAGGACACAGGCGGTGTTGAGAAAGGTACCGCTCATCAGCCAAAGGGTAAGCGCAGTGCTAGGTTTTTCCAAGTAGAATTGATATCCATAGCAAGTTTCCACTCCAAGTTTTGGTGACGATGGACAATGCATTCTTTTCAAAGACTCAAAGGAGTGACATGACTCATGAAAGTGGATCGTCATGGAAATCAGCTGAATACCCAATTGACTTAAATGATATGTAGATAAGTGCAATGTTCAAAGGTAACAACAAACTACTACCATTTATTTGCAAAATGATTCCCTTCCCATTTTCCCCATCATGGTTGATGAGTGCCTCTTTTCATTTCTATGAGTTCAAAGAGGGTAAGTAACACTTGCTATAGCTCATCTAAAGACAAGTCCAAATTCATATTTTTTATGAACTTGAGCGAGGAGGGGTTCGTTCCCAAAATACGGTCTCTCAATGTTTAATTTAATGAGTCCAATGAAAGTTAAATCGATATCGTTCATGTTTAGAGAGTCTGAACGACCATTGAAGAAGACTCCACAGGGTCCTTTTTCATAAAAATAGTTCATCCAAACCAAAAAAGTGATAACCTAATGTCAGATGAATGACTCTTCAAGTTCTTTAACGAGCATGAAGAAAACAAGATCACTTGACAATCGCTTCGTATTTAGGGAGCCCGAAAAGAGTTTAAAGAAGACTCCACTATGTTTCTTTTCATAATGAGGGACTTTACGATTCTGAAAAGAATTGGAAAAGTACTCAGACCTTTGATGCTAAGTTTCAAGAGCATGACCAAAGTGTCGCAATAAATGCTCAAAGACGTTTTCTGTTTTATGGTAGTGTGAAAAAGTCAAAAACAAACTCCCAAAAAGTTTACTGCTACAGCTCTTCACCCTGAAACGACTTGAAAAAGACAGTTAAGCTCTCCACTAAATGACATAAAAGGATCATGACTGATATATTTTCAAAAACTATGACATGCCAAAACCTAAAATGCATATAAAAGGTATGTGAATAGTAAAAAATTAAAACATTTTACCATTTACCAATAGTGGAGAGCCTTTGGAGCATTTTCTTGGCCAGATTGTCAACTGTTGATTCTAGGAGCATCTATCATTGGATTTCTGCACTGTCACTTCCAAATAATAGCTAAAACCCTACTCTTTCATTTCATCCTTTCATTTTTGTTTTTGGGGGTGTTTTGGGCCTATTGGGTGAGCACTAAAACCATGGAAGCAGGAACCGCTCTTATCCCTTGCGGGATAAGTGGTGCCCCACTAAAACCGTACCTAAAACACTGCACATAGGGAGTGCCACCGCCTGTCCTCAATGGGACATAGGCGGTGCCGGCCGTGGGTAAATAAAAATGCATGCACAAGAGAAACTAGCTCAAATTTTACGATTTAAATGATTCATAATGTTTTTAATTTGTCTTGTGATGGTTTTTGACAGGTTCCCATTGAAAAAAATGGTAATATGGAAAGAGAGGCAACATGACAATGATGATGCATTTGCTGAACAAAATGTGGGTTGTATAGCCGCATTGAGAGACTGTTTCCTTTTAAAGTTTTTCCACACACCCAGTATGGTATCACATGAGCGCCTAGAAGAACATATACCCCGGATGTGGAATCTGGAGCAACAATATTTCAAGGTTGGTACTCATATATTGACAATTGAAGTAGAGGACATCTACTTCCTTACAAGCCTATCAAGATGGGGTGCTCCCATCTCTTTAACTGGTTCCTATGGAGGGGATATTACTACTAAGGAGTTGATAAACCTCCATTGTATTCCTAAGATGAGGACATCGGGGAAGAAAATTCCCATAAAAGAAATGGTGGATGGCCCACTACGGTTAGTTTTGTTTACCATGCAGAGAGTGGGAGGAAGCCAAGGGGTACACTAGGCATCTAGAGCGCATATTCTCTGCGCCATAGAGGCCATGGCACCCACAGTATTCAACTGGGTGAAAGCTCTACTTCCAATATTCAAGGATTAGCTTACCCAGGGTCGGCAGGGGGAGCAGAACAAGTTCAGTTTCAGTTCCATTCTAGCGTTTATTTTTCAAGCGGTTCCCCCAGATGAGACCCTAGGTGGCTTTTACAGAGTTGAGGGAACAAGATCCTCGCATGCTGAGATGGCACCAGATCATGGCCCATACGGGAGCGGGTAGAGGAAAGGTAACGTTCGATGACCCATTCTTCCGATGGTTGAGAGATCAACTCCTCATGGTGGAGGACTATGTATATGAGAGCACTGACTTCAGTGGTGACCCTTACCTACCACTCCCACCTGGTGGATAGTGGGGTGATATCGATAGGAAACAAAAATCCTAAAATGGCAATAGCATTTTTATGTTTTGATGTTTTATATTTTTTATGTTTAGTAGCGAGACTTGAATGTTTTCATGTAAATGTCAGAGCATCATGGCCTGGGGGATCCTCCCCACTAGACAAGCGAGCCAGAGCCGATTTGGTACCATAGGGCGATGATGTGATAGGGGAGGTAAAGGAGAACCTGAATAGGTTTACTCTATACATCCCATATTCCTCAATCGATGACCTCCCACTGGTGTACCAGAGGCCTACTGTGGGAGTATCGGGTCGTTTTAGCAAACTGCTATGTCGAGTAGCCTGGGAGGTTATGTGTTACCACGAGCATCACTAGATGATAGGTTGCATGATGTATTCACTGAAGGTTGATAGATAGATTTAGGACTCTTGTATGATTATTTTTACCTAAAATCCTGAGCGCTTCAGATGAGATGTCGTGACCTATTTTTTGTAAAACATGTTTATATATACATACAGACTTCTACCTTGGTGTTTGTATGTCTCAAATGTTGAATGTATTTTATATGAGCTTTATGTGTCTTTTACAGTTTATTCACATTGATCCATGTTTTATTTTCATGTCATGAATGGGAAATATGCTAGTCTAGGATGCAATTTTCCAATGAGTCGGTAGCTGCATTATGTTCCCTAGGCATATGCCTATAAGTGACAGTTTCAAATGATTTTTCTAATAAATGTACCCTCCAAAAGAGATGGATAAGCATGGGATTCTTAATGGTATAGACATGGTTTAAGTGACAAACCACTATTTGTGATTCCATCAAGACTACCAAGTTGCGAACATCTTGGGAGGCAGCCTCAGCCAGAAGACCTATGATTGCTCGATACTCAGCAATTTTGTTGGTAGCCAAACCAATACAAACTGCTCCTGAAATGACCAAATTGTAAGCTACGGAATAGAGAACCCAAGCAGTTGAGGAAATAATCAAGGTGTGGTGGCAAGCACCATCAGCAAAGCCTTAGAAAGTCATCTCCTCTACATGACCAAAACATGGTATAAACAGATACGGACACTAAACTCAAAACCATATTGAAAATACTTAAGCACACTAAAAGTCAAGTAATATAGATATATACAAGATATTATCCAAGATAGATCTAGGCATAGTACCTCTTCAAGTACAACCCATTGCGAGGTTGTCCTAAGGGGATTCCATCATAGTCCATGAGCTTGTAGGACCCTTTCTCTAAAACTTTGGAAATGACGAAAGGACTGTATCACATGGATTTGAACTTCTCTTTCCCTAGTTTGTCATATCTCTGATCATAGGTCAAAAATAGGTCACCTTTGTTAAAAGCATGAGGCTGGATAGACTTGTCATACTGCACCTTGACGTGTTTCTTGTGTGCCTCATTAGCTAAGGCAACATCTCTTCTAGTTTTGTCAAAGTTATTCAAGTATAGAAATCTCTCTTCCTCTGTAGAAGTGTCTGGGAGGAGTTCAACGGAAAGTTTCAAGGATGGAATCTGACATTGAACCAACAAGACAACTTCTAGTCCATAGAAAAGCTGGAAAGGTGTGAAACCAGTATTTGTTTTCACCAAAGTCTTGTGAGCCCAAAAAGTGCAGAAAAGGATATGGTTCCAGTTGGATTTATGGTCTCCAACAATCTGTTGCAACATCAGTTTCAAAGTTTTGTTAATGGCCTCGACCTGACCATTAGCTTGTGGATAATAGGGTGTAGAGTTTTCATGGCAAAAACCTAGCTTGGCACTTAGTTCCTCCATCATTTGATTATGGAAATGTGATATGTGATGAGTAACTATGGACTGCGGGACTTCGGATCTTGCTATCACATTATTGAATAGGAAGAGAGCAGAAGTCTTATCATCCTCTACATATGTAGACATGGCCTCAGCCCATTTTGTAAAATAGTCAATGGCTACAATGATGTAACCATGCCCCCTAGCTGAGGTAGGCTTACAATGCATATAATAGATCCCCCATTTAGTGAAAGGGATAACGACAATGATGGGGTGTAATGGAGTAGGATGAGTCCATTTTTTCGGATAAAAATATTGACAGGGTGGGCATTTCTTAACAACCTGATGAAAATATTTAAGGACTGAAGGCCAAAAATAGCCAACATGGAAGATTTTATGGGCTGTATCCATCCTAGATAGATGACCGCCACATGATCTAGAGTGGAAATCATTCAAAACTTGTTTAGCTTCCTTGTGGGTAAGGTATCACGAAATAACGGAATCGATACCACGTTGATACAAGTTGTCATTCAAGACGAGGTAGTATTTTGCATGGGGATGGATACGGTAGCGATCATCATGAGATAGAGTGGGATGAAATATTTGTGTCTAGAGATAAATGAGAAAATATCCATACCATGGGTTAGTAGTGCTTATCAGAAATGGGAATTCATCCGTGAATGAATCACTGGGCTTAGATTTTGTCAAAGCATAGAGAAGATCGCACATGAGCTCAGCAAAGACCAAGGATTTATTTGATGTAGCTTTGGAAAATTCTAGATCAAACTCTTATAGGATAACCATCTATTGAGAATACTTTCCCCCAAGCACCTGACAAGTTAGGATGTAATACATAGGGTTCTAGTCTGCCAATATGGTGGTTGTGCAGAGCAAATTGTAGTGATGAAATTTCTGAACAGTAATGACCGTGGCCAATGTTAATTTCTCCACGCATGAGTATCGAGTTTCAAAATCCATGAGATTATTACTAGCATAGTAGATCACATGCTCCTGACCATTGGGATTCTCCTGCACAAAAACCATAGTGATGGTAATAGTGGAGGAAGCAATGTATAGGAGAAAATCCTTTGAATAATCTGGGGGGTGTATGACGAGTGAAAGAGTCAGATCATGTTTGATATTATCAAAGGCTCATTGGTCTTGGTCATCCCAAAAGAATGGAGTTTCCTTCTTAAGGAGGCACATATAACCATGTGTTTTCTTTGCAAAATTGCACATGAAACAACAAAGGAAGTTTGCCTTCCCTTGCAAACTTTGGAGTTCTATAAGGTTGGTTGTGGTTGGTAGAGCTATAATAGTAGCAATTTTCAATGGATCTATCCAGATGCCATCCTCAGAAACCAAAAAAACTAACAAGAGTCTCATCTTAATGCAAAAAAAACATTTATGAGGATTGAGTTGTATGTTATAATGACGACATATTAGGAAAATGTCTCTAAGATGACTAGGGTGGTCCTCCCATCACTATGGATGATTTGGGAGGTCATCAAGGTACGGTTCTACAATATGGTTTATATCATGAAACACATAGGACATAGCACGTTGGAAAGTGGCTCCAGTTTTTTTAGGCCAAATGGTAACTTCCTATATGCAAAGGTTCCCCATGGGCAAATGAATGTCGTCTTGTGCTAGTCGGTGGGTGAAATCTCAATCTAATTATAGCCTGAAAATCCATCCATAAAGGAGAAGATGACACTTTTGGAAGAGTTGTCGATAATCTGGTTGATATGCAGAGTGGGAAAGTTGTCTTTGGGACAAGCTTTGTTCAAATCTCTAGAATTGATGCAGACTCTAATGGTGCCCTTCTTTTTATTGATAGGGACAATGTTCGATACCCATTCTGTTAGGGAGACGGGATAAATAAACCCTGCTTTTAGAAGTTTTTATATTTCAGCTTTGATAGCTGTGGCTTTCCGTGGATGGAATCGTCTCAGTTTTTTTCGAACAAGTTTTGCAGTGGGATAGGTTTTTATTTCATTGACCACAATGGATGGGTCTATCCCCATCATTTCTTCATAAGACCAGGAAAAAAAATCATGTAATTCTTTGAAAAGTGCTATGTATGCTTCAGATTCATCTTCTGAGCAGTTCTTCCCAACATGAACATGCTCAAGGGTGCCAGGCTTGGCTTATATGTCAATTGGATTTGTTTGAGTGATGTTGCATAGGTTTCCTTTATAATTTGTGTTCTGCAAAAATATAGGATTTTGAGGTGTGTTGACAATATCAGTCGAAAAAAGGGATGCAAAATCATGGTCTACCAAACTAGTATTGGGGAGGAACAAGGATCTTTGATGATGATCCTCCCATAAAGGCTCATTCGTACTCATGATATCCATAATGGACTCATCAGAAGGAAAATTTTGGGAGAGATAATCCAAAATAGGAAGAGAGGGTTCTAACCAGTAGGGCAGGTGGTAAGGGTCCAAAGCCACCAGATGAAGCTCATCAGTGCGGTCATCAGAAATGGTTTGGATAACGTTGTACATTTCTTCATACGGAATTAACAAGGTGTACTCAACAATTTGTTTTCCCTTTGGATCATAATCAAATGACAAAATCATATTTATTGTCACTATGTCTCTGTTAGGAGGAGTTGACGAAAAAATACTCATAAGGGACGAATCCTTCAGCATGCCTACCCCAATCGACTAGTAAGGAGGAGGGGACTAGCCTAACATAGGGATGTTATTAGATTTAGAGGTAGTAACATCCGACATACAGAAATCAAGCTGGTCAATGGTGAAAATCCTTCCTAGATGTGGAAATTGGACAGTTCAAAATACCGTCAAAGTGACAGTAGTCATGTCATAAATCCAATTTTTTCCTAAGAGGAGGTTGTAGTCTAATGGGGCATCTACTACTTCCACTTGAATAGAAACATATTTTCCCCCAAGCTCAACTTAGGGCTGGTATGAGACCATGGGGCTAGAAACCTCGTCCATCAAAGGATTTGAGAGTCATAGGTGATGTTACAAGCTCGGGAGAGCCAATATCTTTCCAAGAAGACAGGGACAAAACCAAAGTTGAAGCTCCTTCATCTAAGACGGTCCTAAAGACCTTATCTTCAACTACTTTTGTTATGATTTTGAAAGTGAGTTTGTGAGGTGGTCTAGACTTATAGTTCTCAACATTGGAATGAATCAAATTAGTATTGTCTAGGTATAAAGATCCTAACGCAATTAACAAGCTTTTTCACTGTGTAGGACAACTTTGGAGTACTTCCAAGGTAGACATTGCACATGGTGCCTGAGAAAGATCTTCAAATACATTATAAAATTAGGCAGCTCAGGCATTAGGATTAAAAACAACCTTCCTAAGAGTACTCTTCGATGGATGCAAAACCATGTCAAGATTAGGTTTCTTGATGGTTAGGGGAATAGTAGACGAGGACTTAGGAGAACCAATAGAGGGAGCGTTTCATGAAGAAGATTTTGTCTTGTTTCTTGTCTATGGGTTTGTCATAACTTTGAATTTGAGTTTGCAAACTAATAGTGTCTGAGGACATCATGCGAATTTCCCCTGAAGAACTAGAGTTTCTCTGATTAGACATGTGGTCTATCAGCTGTTGTTGACAGGGAAAAGGATCCCTGAGAACTGCGGGAGCGGGATCAGTTTTTAGAAATTGAGTGATTTCTTCATGATGAGGACACTCTTTCATGAAGTGGTCACCTCTGCATATAAGACATGGATATTTCACTTTTTTTCCCTTTATCATTCTCATTGATGGTTGGTTTTGGATTCTCCTATTTGTTTCCAGGATTTTTTTTTTTAGCTTTACGTTTATTTTTATTGTTGACAGGCATTTGATTACTTTGAATGGAATTGACCTCACTGGAAACCTTGGGAGTTGAAGGAGTAGGGGTGGAAGTTTGGGGTTTCTTGGCATGTTTTGCTATCGTAGAGGACTAGATTGAACCAACAATCCCATCAATAGAGGTTTATGTTGGTGGCTTAGCGGGATTGATGCTTGGGTGAGGAGCTTGAGGGATCAAGTCATACAACGTTCGGGACTGGGAATAGACCAAGTCCAGATATTGGACTCGACTAATGTCTTGCTCTTCGGTAACAGCACTGCCCATAGCCACATCTTGGGTGATTAGAAGCAACAAAGATTTAGTAAACCATTCATCTAACAACTCATCCAGGATATGAGCCTTAATAAGTCTTCTATGCCTTCTCCACTTATGGATATGATCAGATATGTGGGTGGAGGTGTTCTATCGCAGAGAATTTAAGAGATCTGTACCCATTTCATAATGGATAAGAAGCTGAAAGTGTGTAGTAAATATAGTTTCCAAAGAACAAAAATCCACAAACGAATCTTGTGAAAGTTCAATGTACCATTTCGCGGCGGTACCGGTCAAAGTTCATTGGAAGAGTCTTAAATTAACTGAATCATCCATAAGGGAGTTCGAATAAAACCAAAAATGGAATGTCATGACATGGTTTTTTGGATCATCTCCCTGCTTCCCATCGAACTTTGGAATGTCTGATGGTAACGTTACTAGAATGGGAGGCCACGAGGGGTTATGTTAGATGGGATCATTAATCAACTTGGACAAATCAGGCAAGTCCAAAGTTGCTAGGAAAGGTAACTGATGATTAGGTTGCACATAATGGTAGTATTGATATGGAATATAAGTACTAGTAGGATTGTAAGTAGACTGATAGACGGGTTTTTGTGATGAAGAACCATCACAAGATCTACCCGCATAGGGTTGATTTCTGGGATTAGGATCGTTAGGACCACCGAAGCCTCCAGGAGGAGGACCACCAGGCCCCCCGAGATCACCAAGGCCATTGGGACCACTAGGACAACCTGGACCATGAGGAAGAGGACCACTTGACCCTCTGGGAACCATAGGAGGTAAACCTATGGAGCCTCTAGAACCACTAGGAGGAGGGCCACTGGACCCTCCGAGACCATTAGGAGGGAAGCCACCAAGCCCCTGTCACATGCCCCAATTTTGTAAAAAATTATATTATCATATTTGATTTTATTCCAAGACAATATGTTAAATTTTATGCTAAGTTGTAAATGATGACTCACCAGAGTCAAGGGTGTGAATGTAATTCTGAATTTTTTAATTATAAATAAATAAAAGTGGAGACAACAGCTTGGGAGAGTTGTTAAAAGAATGTTTACTGGTCAAGTTGGTGGAGGAGACTAGGTGGATAGAAAATAGACAAGTGGCAGCATCCTCAAACACTTCTAATGTTGCAGGTGGAAACCTCCCTACATGCGCGGTCATGATCCCCCAAGAAAGTGGGATCAGAGCAGGTTCCTCAACTAATGACAACTAACCCAAAAAATACCCAGGAAATCTTAATAAAAAAGCCCATTGAAGAGAGCCGAGGCTGCTCCTTTTCCAAGAGGAGAATCATTCAGGTGAATGTACTTCAAAGGATTTCATTGGGAAGGGAATTTAGTGGAAGGTGTTTGAGGGGTAAACTGCAAAAAGTGATCTAGTGCAGCTATTCAAATGAAGGATCTTGCTACTGAGTGCAGAGTTAGTACTAAGTCATTGGACTAGTATTTTGTTTCTTGCTCCGCCAGTTATCAGCCAAGGGGACTAGGAACAGGCTTGGGGGTCCTGAGAAGTCGATGTTTGAGTGCTCTCCAGGAGTTGGTTGGGAGGAACATCCTCCCAACGCTGTTGTTGTCCAACTTAAAACATGTTCTACAATCTTTTATTTTCTTTGTTTTAAAGTTACTATGAGAAATTGAATGGTTAGGGAGTGCTTATATGTTTAGTAGTGAACTGATAGATATTATAATATTTTATTAGTTGAAATGCTGAACCTATATTTGATGAAAAATAATCCTACCTGTGTTTTTCCACATCTGGAATGGACTAGAGTGTACTCTAGCACAGGTAGTATAGTTTAAAATAGATGAAGGATAGCGAAGAAATATGAAATGAGTTATTTATGTTTTTCAGAGTGTTGGAATCTTTTCTTTTTATAGACAGTTTCTTTTAGAAAAGAATATTAATCTTCCTAGTTAGGTTTATTGTTAAAACTAGACTGCGTATTAAGAATGCTAGAAAAAGAAATAGTCATATTGTTTTTACTGATAGCAATGTGTTCAAGTAGATAAGTTATTCTTTTACACAGTACTTTTTTTTATAAACTATACTACAATATTGAGATACACTAAATAGAAACATGTCAGATATAATGCTTATTTATTTAAGTTAAGTAAAGGTTTAAAAATGGTTATGTTAGTTTATATCTTTTACTAATATTAATAGCTAACTTAACTTGCGACTATTCGAACCCTAAGTAGGGTTTGGTAACCTAATTAAATTTTAAAGACAAATTTATTGAATATAAGGAATATCTTAATAAAGAACTTATTTAGTTCTCATAGTATTCGTTTCTTTAGAATCAAAACAACTAAGATACATTAGTAACCTATGTTTTAAGTAGTATTAACAAGAACTGTCCTTTAACTTCTACAGACAAATTATATATTTAAAGGAGTAATGACAGGGTTGAAAATACTCATTTCATTTTTATCAAGCTTACAGAAATAATCCTATTGAATAAACTAAAATATTATAAACTGGTCTCAGTTTTGATTAATAAAGTATATGTGCAAATACAAATTCAAGAAGATATAATATTCGCAGATAATATTATTTCCATAAACCCTAACTTCGAACTCCTTGAGCCACTAAAATAATCTTAAATTCATTTGACAGTAACCAAAAATAATTAAATAAGGATACATAAATTATCATTTTAAAGGTTAAATAGGGTAAAAACCCTGGCTCATATTTCTAAGCAGAAACTACCCAGTTTTCTTATATATGCAACTCAATCATAGTAGTAACCTAGGATAAGTAATATATTTATTCTTTTGATTTAAAACATCTAAGGAAAAGTTTAATTTATCTACACAGAGATAAAAAAATACAAATATGTAAAGGAGAATGAATTTAAGCTCAAGACATATAGTATTAAAGATATTTACATTATATCAACAAGTCCAAAGACTGAATGTAAGCCAAAAACATTAACGGAGTACAAAAAATCAATGAGGAGCCAAGTATCTATATTAAGATATGGAGTATACACAAGTAATAACAAGTTATTACAAACTGTAAGTTCTTTACTAATATGAGAGGAGCTTTACAAGTCACAGCTTACAACCGTAGTCACCTCACGAAAAGCAAGGGTGATAAACCAAAGTAAAATTTATAAAAAAATGAAGGACAACAACCCAATACTGGGTGCAACACGTCCGAGACCTTCTCCAACTGCAAGAGTCTATACAAATAGAAAGAACCTCGTTAGAAACTGGAGCTTACTATAGACTACTCAAGGAGCCATTTTTATGTAGCATGATTGTCAACCTTGAAGACATGTTAACCTGCATTGTAAAAGAAACAGAGTTAATAAAATTTCAAAACCCTTTTGCAGATTGAAAATGAAAATAGTATTAGTAGTTAAATTAATAACTTACCCCAACTGGAAATGAAAACGATGGGATCTCGAAGGAATAACAAAACCACAACCATCATTAAGTAGACTCAAACCCTCATTCTCGCCGAGGAAGAAGACACCAGGAATTCAGTGTATTCACGACTATCAGCAGAGGTGTGGGTAAGCCTGAGCAATGGCTGCAAGGAGTGTGCAAGAATGGATTCAAACTGTCACTAGTACACAAGAAGGATAACAAAAATCCAAAAACCTATGATGAAATGGTTTTGCAATCACACATATAAGCTCAAGCTCTCACCAATGACAGACCACGACAGAAGGAGCAGCAAAAAGGAGTTTCAAGCGGTCATAAAGCCATGTGCAAGGAGAAGAAATGAACTCTACCCAAAGAAAGAAAATTATAGTGACGGTGAATGATAGAACCCAACTCAAGGGAGTAATACATGACAAACACCAGTGAGGGAGCCTCTATAGCTATCTGGAACTCACAGGTACCATGGGAGCTTGCAGAGCAGCCCACAGTGCCAACAAAAATGACAGAGGTCAAATGAGCCAAGGGTTAAGGTTAAAACTATTTATATATCCAGTGCATCGCCAAGGATTTTCCATGTGGCCACATCAATATAATCATGCAATGGGTCAACTTTCCATAGTCCCTGAGTTTTCATAACAATCATTTAACCACCCAATGATTTCATCAAATAGCATATGATCTCTATAGTTTGCATGGGATTCACATGTTACAATAATAGTTTGAACGTTGGTGCATAGCTCATTATTGGTGTGGGTTTACAACATTATGGTAACGTTTGACTTAACACAATCATAAACCTTAGCCTCGTAACCCAAAATAAATACATTATATAATTCATTAATAACCAATGTTATGGGATATCGATAGTAAATAGCTAGTGAGGAATTTGTTTCTTTTCACATAGTAAGTTATACTAATCAGTATCGTAGGGAAATGTTACAAAGATATGTAAACATGTATCATGGTAATAAGCATAATCCCTATATAGGAATTAACCCTTTTTGACATAGTTACAAACCATCAAAGCTTATAGTAATATCATCGTTGTGAAATAGGGTGTAATAACTAAGTTGTTACTTATAATGTTTTATGGTAAATTATGAAGTCATTCAATTATAAACAGTTTAATGAATGCTGTAAGAATAACTATCTTTTAGTTCCAGTTCCTTTCATGGTGGTGTAAATGATTACATAGATTTCAACTTGATTAATTTGCATAGTGTCGTTTTTGTAGGACCATAAGTATTATGCAAATGTAACACTAATAAAACCCTTTTATGTCGATAACCAAATAGTTATGCACATTTTAAAACTTAAAAACTAACCAACTTTTGATAACAAACTATGTAATGGCAAGGTGAAATGTAAGAACATTTCCCGATGAACTTTTTTACTGAATACAGATCCATGAGATCTTATCTTAGATGTTGTGGCAGTTTCTCATTATTTGGAGTATAGTTTTACATTCTTTCCAAATTACTAAGGTTAACATAAGATGAAAAGATTGGCTCGATAAGAAAAACACCAACCCGAGAAGTTGTTCTTAGATAGAAACTAATACAAGAATTGTAATATAGAATTGCTAGGGTATTCATTTATGAAAATAAAGAATATCAAGAAGATAAAATAAACTACTCAAAACCAAAGGAAGTAGCATTGTCGCTACATACTCTACAGGAATAAATACAATCATCTGAACTTCGTTTACAATAGCAATAGAAGAAAACAAACTGTGTTACCTTACGGAAGTAGGTTGGATTACAACAGCTTATAATCTAAGCTTATTAATTGCAAATAGAAATATAGCAGGATGCTTTATGAATTTAAAGACGATACTTGGTCATTTATACCTGTAAACCTGTAAGAACAAATAATCCATCTGCATTAGCATAAATGCTAAGTAAGCTCCGGAATTGAAAGTCAGATTCCACCTACTATCATAAATAGAACTCATCAGTAAACCAAGTATAGAATTAATGCGCAAGTTAAACTTAAGATTGTATTAATAAGAAAATTATTGAGTTAACATAATTGAGTTTATGCAAATTAATCTATTAACTGTTTCTCTTTTTGCTAACCGTTAACTGTTAATAAACTGCAGTTTCAACATTTTATGTTATTTTAAAATTTTAAATTTTTGTGAAAATTTCGGGTTTTGACATGTGGTATCAGAGCACAAGGTTCAAACACTAGGCCTTGATGAATCCCAACTAGCTTTCATGAAACAGTAACTGAATTATTATGCTGACGTATTTTTTGTCTTTTAAATGTTATTCAACAGAGAATCATTTTTTGAAGTTTAACAGGAAGGTATGGAAAGGATGGAAGAGTATGCAGAGGAGGAGTCTCCATTTACTGAAATAGGAAATCTACCAAGAGATACTATACCAGAGGATTTAACTACCAATTCCTCAGAATTGTTACAAACTATAAAGGACGTAAAAACTGAAATGGAGTCTATAAAGAGAGAAAATGAAAGGATTCTGAGAGCTCAAGAAGAGCTTAATCAAATATTAACTGAGAATTTTCAAATGGAGGGTAGGTGTAGAAGAACCAAATCAGAAGATACCAGTCATCAACGTAAATCTAAAAAGATGAAACATACTAAAACTGAAAGTAGTGCGTCTTCTGAAGTGTTTGGTGAACAATGAAACTATCATACAACCAATGATGGTAGTTATGATAATCAGTATACTATAAAGAGGAAATACAAACCTTATGAGGATATTTCCAGAGAATTCAAAAAGATAAAACCACCAACCTTTAATGGAGAGACTGAGAAGGGGGAGGAAGCTGAATCTTGGTTATCTGGGATGAAGAAGTACTTCCAAATATACAACTATTCTAACCAGCTAAAGGCTAGAATGGCTATATATAACCTCTCAAGAAAGGCTGACATTTGGTGGCATGACTTGAAAAGATTTAAGGGAATAAAAGAGAAAAATGTAAACTGCAGTACCTTTAAAAGGTGTTTCAAAAAATAATTCCTGTCTGAACAGTATTATGAGGAGAGAGCCAAAGAGTTTTATGAGCTGAAGTTAGGATCAATGACAATGAAGGATCTGAACAACAAGTTATTAAGTATACTTAGGTATGTACCATACCTTGTAGATGAGAAACCAAAGGTACAACGATTCCTTAGCTATATACCTTATCATATTAAATATAGAATTGAATATGATAACCCAAATACCTTGGAGGAAGCTATCAGAAAAGCTAATTTCTGTTTTGAGTAGAATCAGAAGAAAGAAAGCTTGGCCAATTGGAAAGCAAAGAAAAATAATAATCAGTTTGAACAAAAGAAAAAGGATTTTGTTCCTAACAAAAATTTCAAAAACAATAAGGCCAAAAATTATTCTAATAACAATAATTTCCAAGGAAACAAGAGAAATACACCCAACAATCAAAATAATTCTAAAGGTAAGGAATTTGCAAATAATCAAGGAAATTTTACCAAGAATTTTGAGCGCAAAAATCCTATCAAGTGCTGGGAGTGTAATGGCCCACACTATGCTTCAGTCTGTCCAAACTAGAAAAAGACTGTTAGCAATATTCATACCGTAAAGGAGGAGATGATCGTCGGGGAACTAGCAAGGAGCATGCTTAGAATCAACGTAGCCTTGGAGAACCGACAAGCTGAATATCAGACTTCCATGGTGGAAGTAGAAGGTATGATAAATCAAATCCCTCTAACTATTTTGATTGATCCAAGAGCAAGTCTCAGTTATATTGCACCCCAAATAGTAGAAAAATGTAAGTTATATGTTGAAAAATTTGAGAATTCATGGTTAGTTCAGCTGGCCACTAGTGCAAAAAGAAAAGTAACTTGTTTTGTTAAAGAATGTGCAATAGTTACAGATAAATTTGAAACTGTTGTTAAACATAAGTTTTTTCCTCTTGGTTCTTATGATTTGCTGATTGGTATGGACTAGTTAGAACAACATAGAGTAATTCTAAACTGTTATGATAAAACTTTCACATGCTTAAACAATGATGAAAAACCAGTAAGTGTTAAAGGAATACCTAGAAAAACCACCATAAGGTAGATTTCTTCCCTACAACTTAAGAGAGTTGTTAGAAAGGGATGTAAAGCTTATGCAGTAACAATTGCTGATGAGGAAGGTATAATTAAAACAGATAAGTTAAAAGTGGAAGACATACCAGTCTTAAAAGAATATGTTGATGCATTCCCAGAAGAGATTCTGAGATTACCTCTAAAAAGGGAATTGGATTTCACCATTGAGCTGGTACTAGGTCCACTACCTAGCTCAAAGGCCCCTTATCGAATGAACATACTCGAACTTAATGAATTAAAATCTCAACTAAAAGAATTAATTAATAAAAGGTATATTCAACCAAGTGTGTCTCCCTGGGGGGCACCTATCATCTTCGTCAAGAATAAGGATGGAACTATGCGACTTTACATAGACTACCGTTAGTTAAACAAGCTGACCATAAAAAATTGATTTCTGTTACCATGCATAGATGATCTGTTTGATCAACTTCCTAGAGCGACGGTGTTTCTAAAAATAGATTTAAGGTCTGGATATCATTAAGTAAGGATTAAAGATGAAGACATCTTTAAGATAGCTTTCAGAACTAGATATGGTCATTACGAATTTGTCGTAATGCCATTCGGGCTTACTAATGCCCCAGTTGTTTTCATGTGTTTAATGAACAATATGATGTATAAGCATTTAGATATGTTTGTGGTCATGTTTATCGACGACATTCTAATCTATTCAAAAAATGAAGAACATAAAGAACATATAAAAATTGTTTTGCAAGAGTTGCAAGAACATCAACTCTTTGCAAAGTTTAGTACATGTGATTTCTTTAAGGATAAGATTCAGTATTTAGGTCATGTAGTGACCAAGGAAGGAATTTCCGTATATCCTGAAAAGATAAGGCCAGTTGAAGATTGGCCGGTTCCTAAGGATGTGATGGATGTTTGATCTTTCATGGGTATTACCGGTTACTACCGGAGGTTGATTCAAGGTTTTTTGAGGATAGCAAACCAAATAACTTCCTTGCAGAAGAAATGAAAGAAGTTTGACTGGAATAAAAAATGTGAAGAGATCTTTAAAAAGTTAAAAACTTTATTAACCAGCGCACCTATTTTAAGAACAACAGATCCTAATAAAGAATTTGTAGTGTGCACTGATGCCTGTAATGATGGCTTATGTGGTGTTTTGACTCAAGAAGGGCATGTTATTTCCTATGAGTCTAGAAACTTAAAAGTTCATGAAAAAAATTATGAAACATATGATCTGGAATTAGCAGCTGTAATACATGCCTGAAAGATGTGGCGACATCACCTAATTGGCAGAAAAATTGTTTTAATGACTGACAATAAATGATTGAAGTATCTTTTAGATCAGCCAAATTTAAATGCCAGACAAGCTAGGTGGTTAGCTTTCTTAAGCGAGTATGATTTTGAAATTTAGCATATAAAAGGTAAAGAAAATAAATTTGTTGATGCATTAAGTAGGAATGCAAGGATGAATTTTGTAGCAGCTATCAGCACCTATGTTTCAGACTTCGATGAACAAAGAAGTAGTAGAACAAGATGAAATTCACCAGAATTTTCAAGCTAAAGCTAAATAGAATCCAACAGAAAACTTAATTAAAGGTTAAAGTTTAAATGAAAAAGAATTTTTACTGTATAAAGATAGGATGTATGTACCTAACATACCCAAAGTTAAGCTGTTAATTCTGGATGAAATTTATAAAACACCATATTCAAGTCATCCAGGTTATCAAAATACTATAACCATGTTAAGAAAAGAGTATTTTTGGCCAAATATGAAAACTGAGGTAGCAGAATATATTGCTAGATGTTTGGAATGTCAACAGGTAAAAACTGAACATCAACACCCAGCTGGTTTGCTTCAGCCATTACCCATCCCTCGCTGGAAATGGGAGATAATTACTCTATATTTTATTATCGGGCTTCCTAGAAATCAAAATCAGAATGATTTTATGATGGTAGTAGTTGATAAGTTAAGCAAAGCAGCTCACTTTATACCTATTAAAACTACTTATAAAGCTGTGAACATAGCTGATAACTTTCTAAAACAAATTTTCTGATTACATGGAGTACCAAAAGTCATAATCTCAAATAGAGATCCCAAGTTTACAGGGAACTTGTGGAAGTCTTTGTTTAAAGTGTTAAACACCACATTAAATTTTAGTACTTCTTTCCATCCTCAAACAGATGGACAAACTGAAAGGGTAAACCAAGTATTAGAAGCTCTATTAAGAATGTATGTGAAAGACCAGCGTGGTAAATGGGAGGACTATTTACATCTGGTAGAATTTGCTTATAATAATAGTTATCAAACATCAGCCATATTTAGTGCTTTTGAAATTTTATATGGTCGAAAATGTAATACTCCTATCTCTTGGAGTAATCCAGTAGATAGATTGGTATTAGGTCCAAAACTATTAAAAGAAATGGAGGAAAGTGTAAAACAAGTGCAGGGAAATATGAAAGTGGCATAGGATCGATAGAAAAGTCAAGCAGACTTAAACAGAACTCCAAAGGAGTTTTAGGTAGGTGAACATGTGTTCATCAAGGTAAGGCCCAAAAAGAGCTCTCTGAGATTGGGGAGTTGTGCAAAATTGGCACCTCATTACTGTGGCCCATTTGAAATTTTGTCTAGGATTGGACAAGTAGCTTATCAATTAGCATTACGACCTAGTTTAAGAGTACATAATGTTTTTCACATTTTTGTATTAAATAAATATGTTCATGATGATACTCATGTTGTTAACTGGAATAATGTACAGGTGGAACCAAAAGGAGATTTTCTGGTGGAACCGGACTGTATCCTTGGGAGGAGGGAGATTACAATTCGGAACTACACCATTGGATAGGTGAAGGTGCAATGGAAGCACCTTAGTCTAGAGGAAGCCACCTGAGAATTGGAAAGTAAAATGTGAGATGCATATCCAATTCTATTCCAGGAGAATTCTGAGGATGAAGAATAAACAACATCGAGAACGATGTTATAATCTAAGGGGGTGTGTATGTCACATGCCCCAATTTTGTAAAAAAATATATTATCATATTTGATTTTATTCCAAGACAATATGTTAAATTTTATGCTAAGTTGTAAAATATGTCTTAGCCGATTCAATGGTGTGAATGTAATTCTGAATAGTTCAATTATAAATAAATAAAAGTGGAGATAACAGCTTGGGAGAGTTGTTAGAAGAGTTTTTACTGGTCAAGTTGGTGGAGGAGATTGGGTGGAGAGCAAAGAGACAAGTGGCAGCATCCTCAAACACTTCCAATTTTTTAGGTGGAAACCTCCCTGCATTTGGGGTCATGATCCCCCAAGAAAGTGGGATTAGAGTAGGTGGCTCAACTAATCACAACTAACCCAAAAATGACCTAGGCAATCTTAATAAAAAATCCCATTGAAGAGAGTTGAGGCTGCTCATTTTCCAAGAGGAGAATCATTCTAGTGAATGTACTTCAAAGAATTTCATTGGGAAGGGAATCTGGTGGAAGGTGTTTGAGGGGTAAACTACATAAATTGATCTAGTGCAGCTATTCAAATGAAGGATCTTGCTACTGAATGCAGAGTTAGTACTAAGTCATTGGACTAGTATTTTGTTGCTTGCTCCACCAGTTCTCATCCAAGGAGAGCAGGAACAGGATTGGGGGTCCTGAGAAGTCACTGTTTGAGCACTCTCTAGGAGTTGGTAGGGAGGAATGGCCTCCCAATGCTATTGTTGTCCAACTTAAAACATGTTCTACAGTCTTTTATTTGCTGTGTTTTAAAGTTTATATGAGAAATTGAATGATTAGGGAGTGCTTATATGTTTAGTAGTGAACTGATAGAGATTATAATATTTTATTAATTGAAATGTTGAACCTGTATTTGATGAAAAATAATCCTGCGTGTGTTTTTCCACATCTAGAATGGACCAGACTGTACTCTAACGCAGCCAGTATAGTTTAAAATAGATGAAGGATACAAAATAAATCTGAAATGAGTTATTTATGTTTTTCAGAGTGTTGGAATGTTTTCTTCTTTTAGACAGTTTCTTTTAGAAAAGAATATTAATCTTCCTAGTTAGGCTTATTGTTAAAACTAGACTGTGTATTAACAATGCTAGAAAAAGAAATAGCCATATTGTTTTTACTGATAGAAATGTGTTCAATTAGATAAGTTATTCTTTTACACAATACTTTCTTTTATAAACTATACTACAATCTTGAAATAGAGTAAATAGAAACATCTCACATATAATGCTTATTTATTTAAGTTAAGTAAGGGTTTAAGTATGGTTCTTTTAGTTTATATCTTTTACTAATATTAACAGCTAGCTTAACTTGCAACTATTCGAACCCTAAGTAGGGTTTGATAACCTAATTAAATTCTAAAGACAAATTTATTCAAGATAAGGAATATCTTAATAAAGAACTTATTTAGTTCTCACAGTATTCTTCTCTTTAGAATCAAAACAACTAAGATACATTAGTAACCTATGTTTTAAGTATTATTAATGAGGAACTGTCCTTTAACTTTTACAGACAAATTATATATGTAAAGGAGTAATGACAAGGTTGAAAATCCTCATTTCATTTTTAGCAAGCTTAGAGAAATAATCCTATTGAATAAATTAAACTATTATAGACTGGTCTCAGTCTTTATTAATAAAGTATATGTGCAAATACAAATTCAAGAAGATATAGTATTCGCAGATAATATTATTTCCATAAACCCTAACTTGGAACTCCTTGAGCCACTAAATAATCTTAAATTCATTTGACAGTAACCAAAAATAATTAATCAATGATACAAAAATTATCATTTTAAAGGTTAAATAGGGTAAAAACCCTAGCTCGTAGTTCTGATCAGAAACTATCTAGTTTTCTTATATATGCAAATCCATCACAGTAGTAAACTAGGATAAGTAATATACTTATTCTTTTGATTTAAATCATTTAAGGAAAAATTTAGTTTATTTACACAAAGATAAAAAATACAAATACCTAAAGGAGAACGAATTTAAGCTCAAGACAAATAGTATTAAAGATAATTACATTATATCAACAAGTCCGAAGGCTGAATGTAAGCCAAAAACATTAACAGAGTAGAAAACCTCAGCAAGGAGCCGAGCATCCATATTAAGATATGGAGTATACACAAGTAATAACAAGTTATTACAAGTTGTAAGTTCTTCACTAATACGAGAGGAGCTTAACAAGTCATATCTTACAGCTGTAGTCACCTTGCGAAAAGCAAGGGTGATAAACCAAAGTAAAACTTATAAAAAAAAGAAGGACAACAACCCAATACTGGGTGCAACATGGCAGAGACCTTCTCCAACCGCAAGAGTCTATACAAATAGAGAGAAACTTGTTTGAAACTAGAGCTTACCGTAGACTACCAGGGTGCCATTTTTATGTAGCACCACTATCAACCTTGAATACATGTTGATCTGCATTGTAAAAGAAACAAAGTTAATTAAATTTCAAAACCCTTTTGTAGATTGAAAATGAAAATAGTATTGGCAGTTAAATTAATAACTTACCCCAGCTGGAAATGAAAACATTGGAACCTCAGAGGAATAACAAAACCACAAACAGCATTAAGTAGAGTTGAACCCTCATTCTTGCTGAGGAAGAAGACGCCAAGACTCCGGTGTATTCACAACTATTAGCAGAGGTGTGGGTAAGCCTGAGCAATGGCTGCAAGGAGTCTGCAAGAATGGATGAGGACTGTCACTAGTACACAAGCAGGATAACTAAACTCCAAAACCCTATGATGAAGGAGTTTTGCAATCACACACACAATCTCAAGCTATCACCAATGACAACCCATGATAGAAGGAGCAGCAAAAAGGAGTTTCAAGTGGTCGCAAAGCCATGTGCAAGGAGAAGCAATGAATTCTGACCAAAGAAAGAAAATTATAGTGACGATGAATGATAGAACCTAACTCAAGGGAGTAAGACACAACAAACACTAGCGAGGGAGCCTCTATAGCTATCTGCAACTCATGGACGCCATGGGAGCTTGCAGAGAAGCCCACATGGCCAACGTAAATGACGGAGATTGAATGAGCCAAGGGTTAGGGTTAAAACTATTTATGTAGCCAATGCATGGCCAAGTATTTTCCATGTGGCTGCATCAATATAATCATGCAATGGGTTGACTTTCCATAGTCACCTACATTTTCATAACAATCATTTAACCACCCAATGATTTCATCAAATAGCATATGATCTCTATAGTGTGCATGGGATTCACATATTACAATAATAGTTTGAATGTTGGTGCATAGCTCGTTATTGGCGTGGGTTTACAACATTATGATAACGGTTGAATTAACATAATCATAAACCTTAGCCTCGTAACCCAAAATAAATACATTATATAATTCATTAATGACCAATGTTATGAGATATCGATAGTAACGAGCTAGTGAGGAATTTGTTTCTTTTCACATAGTAAGTTATACTAATGAGTATCGTAGGGAGACATTGCAAAGATATGTAGACATGTATCGTGGTAATAAGCATAATCCCTATATAGGTATTAACCCTTTTTGAATTAGTTACAAACCATCAAAGCTTATAGTAATATCATCATTGTGAAATAGGGTGTAATAACTAAGTTGTTACTTATAATATTTTATGGTAAATTATGAAGTCATTGACTTATAAACAGTTTAATGAATGGTGTAATAATAACTATCTTTTAGTTCCAGTTCCTTTCATGGTGGTGTAAATGATTACACAACTTTCAACTTGAGTAATTTTCATAGTGTCGTTTGGGTAGGACCATAAGTATTATGCAAATGTAACACTAATAAAACCCTTTTATGTCGATAAACAAATAGTTATGCACATTTTTAAATCTTAGAAACTAGCCAAGTTTTGATAACAAACAATGTAATGGCAAAGTGAAATGTAAGAACATTTCGCTATGAACTCTTTTACTGAATACTGATCCATGAGATCTTATCTTAGACATTGTGGTAGTTGCTCATTACTTGGAGTATAGTTTTAGATTCTTACGAAATTACTAAGATTAAAATAAGATGAAATGATTGGCTCGATAAGAAAAACACCAACCTTGGAAGTTGTTCTTAGATAGAAACTAATACAAGAATTGTAATATAGAATTGCTAGGGTATGCATTTATGAAAATAAAAAATATCAAGCAGATAAAATAAACTGCTCAAAACCAAAGGAAATGGCATTCTCACTACATACTCTACAGGAAGAAATACAATTATCTGAAGTTCGTTTACTATAGCAATAGAACAAAACAAACTATGTTACCTTACATAAGTAGGTTGGATTACAACATTTTATAATCTAATATTATTAATTGCAAATAGAAATATTGCAGGATGCTTTATGAATTTAAAGACAATACTCCATCATTTATACCTGTAAACCTGTAAGAACAAATAATACATCTGTGTTAGCATAAATGATAAGTAAGTTCTGGAATTCAAAGTCAGATTCCACCTACTTTCATAAATAGAACTCATCAGTAAACCAAATATAGATCTAATGTGCAAGTTAAACTTAAGATTGTATTAATAGGAAAAATATTGAGTTAACATAATTGATTTTATGAAAATAATCTATTAGTTGTTTCTCTTTTTGCTAACCGTTAACTGTTAATAAACTGCAGTTTCAACATTTTATGTTATTTCAAAATTTTATTTTTTTGTGAAAATTTGGGGTTTTGACAGCCCCCCAGGACCACGAGGCCCCCCAGGATCACCAGGACCATTAGGACCATAAGGAGGAGAGCTACCAGGCCCTCTAGGACCATTAGGCCCCCCAGGGGAAGGACCTCCATAAGGTGGTCCTCTAGCACCCCCCATCATATGTATAGGTATTCCTCTCATAGCTGACATGTAGGACCAGTTAGGTTGCCTCCATGACGTGAAAGAATTACTAGGATATGGAATTCCAACATAAGGAATTCCTATAGCGTTATGTTGGTAATTGATATTTCCCATATGTACTTGATTTGCTATGTAACCATACCCCCAAGAGGTTTGATTAGTTATAGGTTTTGCCCCCAAGGGTTGACCTGAACCGGATGGGGGCTTAACCACATTTATGTGGGTAGGAGGGACATAAACTATAGATTTATCTATACTAGAGGTCTATCCATGACTAGATACAAATCCAGTGACATGTAACATAGGTCGTGCCAAGGGTTTCCCCACGGCACTAGAAGGTATTGATGACACAAAAAATGAATGTTGTTCCCCAGGTGTGGCAGACCAGGGAGGATTTGGAAGAGACATAATATGGGAGGTTGTGGGGTTGGTAGTTTGACTTGTATTATGTGGAGTCACATTGCGATCTAGAATAGGTTCAATGGGTTTCATAGAATCAACAAGTCAGTGATATCCCACAGGCCAAGTGTCCGGATTAGGAGAAAAAAATGCCGAATGAGGTGGTGTTGTACCCAATATGGTATTTATTTTCTTGTCTATTTCTCTTGCATGGATAATAGATTCCTGGTATTGTCTATGTTCTTCTTCATTTGGTGAAATATCTTTAAAAGAGGTTGGACAGGTGCCAAACGAAGCAATGGCCCGTCCCATAGAGGTATCCCAAAATGGAGCATTGGGACCATAATCTAGATGGGTAGTATCATCAACATGACCTTCCATGGGAGAATGGAATGAGATATTACCCCTAGAAGGTTTTTGGACCAAGGGAGTACCTTGCGAAGGATATGCATCTCCGCTTTCTGCAACCACAGTTTCTCCCACTTGAGAGTTGGTAGAATCTCCTTGATCGATAGCTTCCATGGGATTTTCTCCTGAAACAGGAATAAAATGAGGTGGCAATCCCCACACTCTTCTGGACTGTCTTAATTCATCCATCTTGTACAGTTCCTATCTAACCTAAGGTCTCAAAACTAGAAAACACACCATAAATTTCCCTACTCAAGTTATAGGCCAAACAAGAAATTTCTCTCACTGGGATTGTTAAGAAGGTGCCACTCACGATATACCTCAAGGGTACATGCATAGTAATCTCCCTGAATGTTTTTCTCAGTCTATGGATCCAAGCAAGACGACCAAAGGGATTTTCTCAGATAGATAAGGTATCCTAGTGGGGTCTCTCGATATACGCAAGGTACGTGGGAGCTCAAATCAGTAGTAGTGTTGTCTAATGCATAACCGTTCACAAGGGGCCTTTCTATATACAATCAAGTACATGAAGTAACTTTCTATATACCTCAAGGGTACATGAAAGGCCATTCAATATACCGATGGTCCGCGGAAGAACCATGCGAGTCCCAGGATGTAATGCAAATGAGTAATGACAACTCATATGCTTAACAATTCCCGAACACGTCTCTGGCCTATCACTCAAATTTCTATGTAAATATTAATCCTATAACTACCATTAATTTTAAAGTGGATGGTTAGGTGAATGCATGGAATTTTGATAAAAAAGTAAAACCATGCAAATATGTAGATGCAAATATTTCACTTTACCGTTCATGGTATTCCTACTTACGGGAGGGAAAGAGAGTATTTTCTTTTTGTTTTGAAAACCAAAAATTCCCAAACAACTACTTTGAACAAATCAAATCCAAATACAAGCAACCCATTCGAAATTCATGTTTTGTTTTGAAAGCAATCAATTGGGTAAGTGTTGGGCAATAGGGCAGACCCGGGTTTAATCCTTTTGTGTCGCACCAACAAAAGACCCACAGTGTTGGCCCTTTCGGCAACAACCTGCGCGCAGGTTGCAATCTCACCCGAAACAGCTATGGGGTGCCGCAGAATCAGGTTTCTGCAAGAAGAGAGGGGGATTACTGTACCTTAGCCTTTAATAACCTTATTAATCAATAATTATAAAGCTTTACCATTCATTCATATACAACTTCGTAGATAGATAAACAGTCGTGACTTGCTTAACCCACTACAGGGAATTCACAGCGAAGCTTAATATTAGCAGCGATCTAACTTATCAGATGTATACAGTTATTAATGCATAAAAGACAACAGAAACAGAAACAACACAAGAAACCACGACACCAGATATAACGTGGTTCACCCCCAGTGTAGGGGCTACATCCACAAACTGTGTTTTATTCAACTTGCTACAAAACCACAGTTTGATCTGCGCACTCAGCTGCAGATCCCTTCAGTCCTTAAAAGCCGCGCACATAGCAGCAGGCCCCTGAACACACAGCTGTAGGTCTTTCCTCAATCCTCTTTACAAAAACCCTCTGCGCACACAGCTGCAGAGGTCGTCCACGCACACAGCTGGGACTTAACCTTTCCTTACAAAATCAACCTTAGCTTCGCCTTAATCTTTCTTACCTCATAAAACCTAACCTTTGTTATTTACACAATTGTTTATTTATACATCGTGTTATTACAAAACCATGGCTTCAAACCATGGGCACCCAAAACCCTAAACCCTGGATTTAAACCAAGGGTTTATTACAAAAAAAGGAGTTTTAACTTCCCTCGACACCCCTAAGACTGTTTTGACCCGTATCTCCGCTTACAAATAACCGCGGAGTTACCGAAACATGGAGTATGCGACCCAACAGGCCCCTAAGACTCACTAGTGGCCCGTCCCGGGACACCCCGCGACGTCTCTGGTGGGAGAATCTTCTGTGCGAAGGTGTGGAAGCGACTGTTGAGGTTGTGTAGTATGTCGTCAACTGCTTTCTCCTTTTCCACCAACTCTTGTAACACTGAAGATGAATTTGTATTAGCCCGTTCCTGTGCAAAACTATCGTAGCTCTTCAAAACTTTGAGCTGGCTCTCTGCAGTATTACTCAATTCCAATTCTTCATCAACCAGCGGCTGTAGCAAATTATCTAGCAGCGTTACCCTTGTCCTGCAGGATTCAATTTCCTGCTGAAGTTCCTTGCTGCGCTTCACTTTATCCATCTTCTGCATAGGTGGCAGCGTCTTGATTTCTATTCTGACTGCATCTAATTCGGCCTGGCGTATCTTGATGGATTCCTGGATCTTACCTACATCTGGATGGTCCTGGAGGTTCACCCAGGCTTCGATGTTGTCTTCCAGCAATTATGCGACGCTGGCTGTATTATCTGATATTTTTGCTGCTGAAGCCTTGATGTCCCTATGGCGCTGTTCCCGGGCCTCTGGTGGAGTCTTAGGAGGGATGCGCAGTTGAAGTTCTGCGATCTGGTGCTGGTGTTTTGTCTTTAACCTGTCAATATCGCTGCGAGACTGCTGGACATAGTCTATCAGCTTAGCAATTCTTTGTGCTGGTTCCTCTACACCTTGTAGGTCGAAATCAGAAAGACTCCGACAGACCTTATCCAATGCTTGCATCAGTGTAGTTGTTTTATGTTCAGCATCTATCTTCTTTTGCGCCACTTCTTCTAGTTGTGCTGCGATGATTTTGTTTTGCTTGAGGATGTCTTCCAATTGGATTTGGGAAACTTATCTCGTGCATGGATCTCCTTTGTAATAGCTAGCTGGCAGAGGTGCAATTCTGACATGGTCATCTTTGTATAATTGATCCCTACAGTCATACTCATCTGGGACCGGGAATCTGCATTGGTCAGTATCAGAGCTGTGCTTGATACTTGGCATCGGTTATCTCTGGTTGGCCATTGCCTAAGATCCTGCTGCACGGTCACTGTAGTGCTACTTGTCACAGTACTGGTCGCTGACTTTGCTGCTAACTCTTTTAGCTTCGAAACCCTGTTTGCTATACTTGTGAGCCTAGCAAGATGCAGTTGGGAAAACTCAGACCATTTTTTAGTAAGCGTCCCAGTAGATTTTTCTAGAGCCTGCTCCAGCTCATCCAGCTTTATAGTGACATCTTCTTCAATATTTTTGTCCTTCGACGCTTTTGACCTTTTGTGGGACTGTGGCTTATTTACCTCTGCTGCTTCTAGTGACTTGCGCTTGGTTGATGGGCTAGGATCTGATAGAATCTTGCATGACTCCTCATCATGATCGTCCTGGCCGCCATCTCCATCCTGGCCTTCGCCATCCATCTGCGAATCACTCAGGTATTTGCTATCTTCTAATGGGTTTTGCTGCTGCGCTTGACTGGTACCTGTGCCAATATTTGTAGCTAGGGGAATGGGGATAGAGGGTTTTTTCCCGACATCTTGCAACCAGTAAGCTAGCCATAGCTGAACAATGCCCCTGACATCTAGTTCGGTTACTACATAAGGTAATTTAAACCATCGATGTCGTGGATCGGCACGGGCTTGAATGAACACATGATGAAGATCAGCCCTGAATTTCATGGCACCCTCATATTTAGAGAACAAGTCATTAGTAAGCCGAGGTGTTCGCAGAATCTCCATGTGGATACTCATGGCATAACAGACAAACACAGTGTTTGTCATTTGCTAAGTTTCCTTATTTGAGGATAGCCAGAGGGAGGCATACCTTAATGCCTCCGGCCGGCCTGGGTTTACTTCGACAAACTGAGCTTCGGTGGGTTCTTTCCACCCAACTAATGCAATAAGTATTAACAACTAGGAGTAATGAAAAGGTCTACCTTTTTCCTGTGCATTGCGAACATCCTCCAGGAATTCCTTTGCAAGATATGCGGACCAGTTGTAAGTGTATCCCTCGACGCAGTTCATGGCAATCCGGATAACGGGGGCAGGTACCTCAGTAGGCCTGCATTTCCGGATGACCTTGCAGGCTAAGAGTTCAGCTACAAAGCGAATGGGCTGTTCTTGAATCGTGGAGGTGTGATACCCCCGTTTCCCCTTGGTCAGGCCAAACCGCTCTTTCATAGTTTGCGTAAGTTTTGTATCCTCATGTTTTGAGGGAAATTCATCTCCCGGATTAGGTCCTGCCATAGATAACCCTGTGATCTTATGAATGAGTGCGGCATCAATGGGGATTTGCTGGTCTCCTATCCACAAATAGCCGTCATGCACTAACACAAGCAACTATTTGGCCACTATAGTCATGTGTATGCCGCGACCGAAATGTGGAATATCAAGCACCTTGAGTAGGCCAGCGTTGTCCAGGCCCACAGCCCATGGTTGCACTTCCAGTAGGGTTACATTATCATCTGGGTATTTGACGCGGTGTAGGTATTCAGCCGGTGCAAACTGGGGAAACTTGCTATGGTCATTTGTGTTGTGATCGTTGTACTTGAGCCGATCTATCTTCCCTGTC
Organism: Pseudotsuga menziesii; assembly: GCA_001517045.1. NCBI lineage: Eukaryota > Viridiplantae > Streptophyta > Pinopsida > Pinales > Pinaceae > Pseudotsuga > Pseudotsuga menziesii. Next base: position 411,080 of record LPNX010781098.1, on the reverse strand, counting down.
ATGCTTCCGACCAGTTGAACTCCTGGTGGTAGCGAGGGTGTGGTTAACGTGACTTGCTTTGTCCGTCGGGGAATCTTGGTGTCTGGGTGAATAGGTTGGAGATAAGGTGGCCGTGGAGGTGCAATGTTCTCCCTATCCCTGGCCGGTACCTGTGCTGAACTGGGGGGATCCATAGGATGTGCTGCCGGTGTTTTCCCTGCTCGCCTCTGTCGATCTTGGTTGTGCTTGGAGCGAGCTTCAGTACTGGACTTTTTCCTGGAAGACCGTGTCTGCATCGGTTGTGGTGGTGCTGGTTGAGCATCTTCACCAGGAACAGAAGCAGGCGGCCGATTAGAGCAAGTTATCAGACCCTCTTGCTCGAATTCTCTTACTATCTCGTCAATCTCTCTTTTTGTTGTCATGGGTTCACTCATAAAACTTAACGAAATGTAGAATACAATTTTCCCTGACTTATGCATCTTCTTATCCACGCCATCAATCACATCGGGCAGGATGGTGCATTGAAGGCACCAAATCTTACGGAAATCCTGTCCAACTGTTACCCGATTTTCGAGAATCTTCTTAGTACAGGCATTTAAGGCAATTAAAACACTACCGCTGCCAATTTGGCTGCTTCCCAACGGTTGGATTTTGAGCCTCGCTGTGTTTCTGGGCTTCGGCAGAATCATGGTTGGAGCTTCGGGACAACAAGCAACCTCGGCACAATAGTGCCCTTCGACCCGACCTGGTAATATCTGTGACAGGACTGTTAGGTTTGATGGACTGGCGTCTTGGATCTGCCCCTTGGTTTGGTATTCAATTCCTGGTTGATCATCATTTGCCTTGTCGTGGTTTGATTTGACAGCTATATCTAAAACAGGACCACTTTTGTTAATAGAAAATGTGAACAAAAATCTATCAACAAGATCATCCCCACTTACAGTACCGTGTCGGAGCTCAATCCCCATATACCAATTTTTTGCTATAGGTTCCAAGATATGCATGAAATTATGCACCCACTCCTCGCGAGGTGTGTTTTCCCCTGCTGCATAGTACTGCCTCAAATGTACCTGAAGTCTATTTGGCCCCTTGAACTCACTTCGCACCTCTTGAGATTGGCTTATGAATTTGGGGCGTAGGAATTTCTGGCGGGTTCCCCGACTGGGGTGAGACTTTTTATGATCGGTCCCCCATGCTGCTGTAGCTCTTAGTGTTGTCTCCTGACTCTGGGTGCTTTGTGACTGAGGTACTCGTTCTGACACATGTGCAATAAATTCTCTAGGGTCTGTCATCCAAACATATGCAGACAACTCTCTGGGTTGTGCACTAAGGCATCTAAGAGACTGAGTGATCTGCGTGCATCTGTGGCCATGTAGCTCGTACAGTCGATTCTGCCAATTCTCCAGACCTTCGTCTGAATCAGACATGCAGGAGCTATCACATTGCCAATCCATTACACCATCAGCATCAGGCTCGACATAATCTGCGTCCTTGGCTATGATGTTGTAGATGTGGTCTAGAGTATCCTGCTCCCCTTCATGTCTGAGTGGTTCTATATATCTTTCTCCTTGGGATGGGTCGAGCGGTATGATAACGCGCAGACCATTTCCTTCGAAGGTCATCTATCTCCGCTTAATGTTGATGATTGCAGCATTGGCCATGGCCCACTCAATTCCCAGCAGGGCTGGATAAGGGTTGTTGTCATCAATGATCTCAATAACTTCAAAATCCGCTAGAGTGCTGACCCCATCAATGTCTATGGGAACACTAAGAAGTCTCCCTAGAGGGACAATCCTTTGCTGGTTAGCTAGTCGCAGTTGTATAGGTGACCAAACCAAGGAAGGTTTTCCCATTTGTCCCCAGGTCTGCTTGGGTAGGACATTAACATCTGATCCAAGATCCAAAATGACATCAGTCATATCATATTCCCCTATCTGAACGTTCAATCTCATTTCCCTTCCCGTTCTTCGGACACGACTAACAGTTTTCTCCTGATCAATTCCTCTCTGAGGGTCTGTGATAGAAAGAAATTTTTGCAGCTCTTTTAAAGCATTCTGATTCCTCAAGAGTTTCATACAACTCTGCAAAAAAGAGGAGAGTGTACTTACTTTATCCGGCGAAGCCTCTTGCGGCTGTGAAGCCTGCTGAGGTTGCCGTGCAGGTACTTCTGCTGCGCCTGGGTCAACAATTTCGCACTGGGCCACCTTGACTGGTGCTTGGTCCTTCGTAGGGTCAAGGCCTGGGATTGTCTCGAATGCCTTACGTGCGCACACCTCGATAGGTTGTTTCGGCGTGTTCTGAATATGCATCGTAGCTCCACTCTAGGTGACCACATTGATGGCTGCGGCAGGTCTCTGCTCAACAAAAATAAACTGAATATTCTGGGTAGGGCCACGGTTTTTTTCCTGAATCTTTTCTAGGAGCTGGGGGCACAGTTCAATCACGTGGTCTACTGCGCGGAAATACCAACAGGTTGTAGTGGGGTTCCGACAGTCGCGAGCCAAGTGGCCGGCCTGGTTACAATTGTAACACACAACCTGGCCTCTACCTCTTCCGGTCATACCACCACGGCCGTGACCTCCAAAAGCTCCTCTTCCGGAGGCACCGCCGTGGTAACCATAACCATCATTATTCTGGGCTTCATTGTGCACTCGGTAGGCATCAGAGGTGCGCTCTCTCATGAGGTCGTAGCTATGACACTCATCTTCATTATGCCCTACGGACTTACAGAACTTGCAGTAGGGGTTTTTGGGAACTTGAACATATCTCTGGAGAAGATGGCAGTTCTCAGGGCGATGCTGGCCAGTGGTTCGACAAATCTCACAATATAGAACACCGGAACTAAATTGGTTGGGCGCACCCGTATTTAGGTAAGTTCTGACCATGGGGCACTGGTCCCTATCGTGACCCTCGAACCGACATTGCGTACACCAAACCTCCTCTTGACTAGTTTTATCTTTCTTCATATCGTGAAGCTCCATGGCCATCGCTGCCAGCTGTGCTTGGATTTTAGCAATACCCGAATCGTCTCCGATAGGGGCGGTCTCTAGCTTCATTGCGATTTCCAGAGCCTCTTGCTGGTCAGCAACCTTCTGTTGCATGAGTGGAGTTCTGATATGTGTCAATAATGCTGCGATAAACCACTCCTTGTGTTGCGCAGGACTAATGGTAAAGCTGACTTGGTCGAGTAGAACTTTGAATCTCTGGTCAAAGTCCCACACTAATTCGCCACGCCGCTGTTGAATCTCTTTGAGTTCAGTGATGCTCTATGATTCTGACTTTGGTTTCTTAAATTCTTTGGTTATGGCTTCCTTGATCTCATCCAAAGTAGGGCTCTAATTACTGGAGAATTTCATGAACCAGGTCAAAGCCCGGTCGCGGAAAGAAGTAATGAGCTGCGTGGTTCTCACATCCAAGTCTGTAATATTCTTCGCATTCCATACGGCTTCACATAAGAAACAGAACTGTTCTGGATCTTCTGATCCCATTCCTTTGAAGATGGGCAGCTTAATGTAATCAGCTAGGTGGGCCATGGGGTTTTTGGGAGGGTTGGGAGGGGGATAGGACATTTATGGGGAGGGATTTGCGGGGACAGACTGGCCTGTGGTTGGAATACTTAGACTTGGTTGAATTTCAGACCGCGACGGAATTTTAGGGGTAACAAAGCGACGCTGTGGGGTGACGGGAGGGTTTCCAACCGAAGGGTTTTCTTCAGGGCTTGGCTGGTGAGGATTTACAGGGGAAGATGCGGTAGCCTGACCTGAGGAATAGGTCTCAAAATCTCGCTTGTACCTTGTCTCACTTCGCGGAAAATCGCTTTGCTCGTCGAAGGTATTATCACTTGCAAACATATGTTAGTACTACTAAGCTAACAATCTGATTCAAATAGCAATAGACCCTTGTCAGCCAATAGTATTTTAATCCTCAAGCGTAATGAATTCAAAAAATTACCACGGGGGCCTTTGAAGAACTGTCGTTCAGTTGCGCTGAAGGAGATACTTGTGTTAATGGAAAACTCTATCACAAAGGCTTCTAACGTTCGCGTCGTCTAGAGATCAATAGCGCAGGGGTCCACGCGAGAACCTAGCGAGCTTGGGAACTCGTCCTTCTCTCTATTAACCTAGACAACCACTGGTGCAACTCTATGTGGAGATTACAAAAGAAAATTTCATAAGCATCACAAAAAACATACCTTTGTAAAAATTCACTTGCGCTACGACGCGGATTGGCGTTCTCTTGCTGCGCAAATTTCAGATAAGTCTCAGCAAACCAATCACCGATTTCCTTCACAGAGGGCCTCCAAAACAAAGCCCTCTAGGTACAATGTAAACCCCTCTTGAGCAGGTACTGAGTTCAACCGGAAACGGAACCAATTTGTTGGGCAATAGGGCAGACCCGGGTTTAATCCTTTTGTGTCGCACCAACAAAAGACCCACAGTGTTGGCCCTTTTGGCAACAACCTGTGCGCAGGTTGCAGTCTCACCCGAAACAGCTATGGGGTGCCACAGAATCAGGTTTCTGCAAGCAGAGAGGGGGATTATTGTACCTTAGCCTTTAATAACCTTATTAATCAATAATTATAAAGCTTTACCATTCATTCATATACAACTTCACAGATAGATAAACAGTCATGACTTGCTTAACCCACTACAGGGAATTCACAGCGAAGCTTAATATTAGCAGCGATCGAAGTTATCAGATGTATACAGTTATTAATGCATAAAAGACAATAGAAACAGAAACAACACAAGAAACCACGACACCAGATATAACGTGGTTCACCCCCAATGTAGGGGCTACGTCCACAAACTGTGTTTTATTCAACTTGCTACAAAACCATAGTTTGATCTACGCACTCAACTGCAGATCCCTTCAGTCCTTAAAAGCCGTGCACACAGCAGAAGGCCCCTGCGCACACAGCTGCATGTCTTTCCTCAATCCTCATTACAAAAACCCTCTGCACACACAGCTGCAGAGGTCGTCCACGCACACAGCTGGGACTTAACCTTTCCTTAGAAAATCAACCTTAGCTTCACCTTAATCTTCTTACCTCATAAAACCTAACCTTTCTTATTTACACAATTGTTTATTTATACATCGTGTTATTACAAAACCATGGCTTCAAACCGTGGGCACCCAAAACCCTAAACCCTGGATTTAAACCAAGGGTTTATTACAAAAAAAGGAGTTTTAACTTCCCTCGACACCCCTAAGACTGTTTTGACCTGTAACTCCGCTTACAAATAATCGTGGAGTTACCCAAACATGGAGTACGCGACCCAACAGTAAGAGTCTATTTTCCTAAAAGAAAAACAACAAGCACTCTACATGGAAATGAACTCTATTTTTTCGATTTTTCTTAAAAAATAGATATATCTAACTTAAAACTACACTATTTTTTTCTTTTAATGAGATAGTACTAATGCAAGAGAGACAAAAGAAGAAAGAGAACCTGAAATCTTGTGAGGCTAATCAAAGATCCAGTGCTTTATGCTTAGTAATGATAATGACCTAATCTCAATTAAAAAAAAAATCTTTTTAGAAGCAAAAGGAAGTCCTCTATGGAAAAAAATGAAATGAAGATGCTAAGCAGGTGGTTTTTTTTTTAGTCTTTATAAATGAAATGAAAATAGATCTAATATAAAACCTAAGCTTTCAAAAATTCCTTTCAAAATCACAACCAATAGGCATGAAAGCACACAAACAATCAACAATCCTAATCTAGCTTTTGAATTCTTCAATCAAACCAATTTTACCACAAAATTTTCAACCATGAGTATACAGATTCAAACACACAATCCTGACAGTGTAGGGATGAAAGCAAACAAAATCCAAAATTTTGCAAAAAATGACAAAAGAACTAGTTCTGGAACAAGGCCTACCTGGCACTGGACAGAGCAGTTCTGGACAAGCACTCCTTTTTGCTAACGAGGTTCAGGCGATGGCACTGCTTATGGCTAACAGAGTTCAAACGATGGCACTGCTTGTTGCCAACAGCACATGTGCAGTTCCCTAAATAGATCCAAAACACAAGGAGAATGAGAATTGAAGTTAAAAATTGATCAAATCAAGGTAAAGATTAATGAATTGACAGTAAAAAAGAGCATATAAAGTCAAAATAGTTCACATCTGAAAGTTTCAAACCAAAATTCACTAAGTCAGATGGCAGATCTGACTGAAGAGAGTTATAAATTGGAGCCTGGATTCAGACAAGGGTTGAAGGACTAAGGAAGATCAAATCAACTAAATTTTGCTTTATTCCCCAGCGGAGTCACCAGATTTGTAATCATGAATATTGCACCTTATGTAGACAGAAGTTTCTCCTCTGGTCTAAATGGTTTAGATCCAAAACAAATGAGTGAATGACAAAGGATGAAGACCTCCTTGAATGTTGTAAACACCTGGAATACTGCTTTGATCATGAACTTGTGTAAATGCAAACATGTCAAACAAACAAGAAGATCATAGCCACCAGAAAATCATCTACACATCCATACTAGTGACTAAGGAATGTAGTAACATATACATGTGAAATCAAAGCAACAGATACATGGGATGAAAATCAGCTTTGCATTAAGAATGAATGAAGAAGCTTAAAACCATTGCCTTAGTGTTGAAAAACTCCCCTACAAGACAAACACCTCATCCCCAAAAGCTCCAACTTGCTTTCTTGTGCTCTCCAATGGATTGGCCTAGGTAGTCAATTCAACAACATAACAATACCATTCAGTTCTCCCCCTCAACTATGGATATGAGCTTGTATTTATAGGGCTCAAATTGATAGGGATAGTTGAGAGAATTATGGGTGAGGTGGCTCTAATATCCTACCAAGAGGGATATCGATCTTAACTAACCCATATTGATAGGGATAAGGGAGGACATGAGGCTCAATTTCTAGAATCCTCGAGAAACTTCTATTTTTTCCATTTTACCAAGGGTACTGCTTTTGTTCCCTTATGAAAGAGCGGTTTAGGTGAGAACCTATTCAAAGACAAAGCACTTCTGTGATGGTAACACTTCTCTATAACAGGGCATAGGCAGTGCTGAGCAAGGTACCACTCATCATCCAAAGGATAATGTTAGTTTTTCAACATTTAAGCTAGCATTATGTTAGGATCTTGAACTGAGAGAAAAACAAGTACAACAACCAAACACAAGAGACAATGAACCCAGTGTTTTTCATCAGGGAAACTATAAATGGAGAAAACCCTGCAACTTCCTCAGAGATAGAATTAACACAAAAGATAAAACCCCAAAACAGTAAGATCATCTCCCAACAGCAGTAACCTCTTTCTTCTTTTACCCAGTGTCTTTCTCTTCCTCAACTATGCACTACAACTCAGTGTGGATGACTGTGTGCTAAATAGAGAAGTCACCTCTCTATTTATACTAATTCTCGACATGTCTAAAACCCTACTAGGGATGACTTCACTAGGTGAGTCTAATAACCCTAGTGCCCCGGAACTGCGAGGACTTTAACCCTTAGACAATAGGAGGGTTACCCATAATGACTTGACATGACTTGTTTACATTATATATCTTCACAATTGGAACATCGAGGCATGATATTACATAATAACATCCCGGAATAAACATCGGGTTACAATAGATAAGAAATACAAGTGAATACATTCCAAAGTTACAATTACATCAACACTTCCTCTTAACTAGGAAGGTATTCTCTCGACACAATTTTCATCACTGGTATTCTTCTCTAGATCTGCATCTCCAAGTCATCTTCATCTTCAAGTCATCTTATACTTCATTTCATATTCATTTCTGGATCTGGATCATCACTTGATCTAGATCATCTTGGAGACATCATAACTGGATCTGGATGATAGCTCGATCTGGATCTTCTATGGTCATCATCATATGTGTTATCTCATGATTCTTCTCATCACAGAAAGTTCTACAAAGCCAACATTCTTTCATGCTTGTTGTAGGCCTAGCCATCATGTAGGTATTCTTTAGTGCTTATATCTGACCTACTTGTCAGAACGGCCCACCTAGCACTTACATCTAACCTACTCATCACAAAGGCAGGCCCAACACTCACATCTGATCATGTAGGAACCTACAATCACATCAGAAAGGCCTGGCACTCACATTCACCACCATGATAGTACATCACTATCATATGTGAAAAGGATTCAACACTTACTTCTAACCTACTTGTCAAAAAGGCACACACTCACATATGACCTCGTAGGAACCAAATCCTACACCCTCGTCAAAATGGCCCCTAGTTCCAGACTAAGCTACTTGGTAACGGACCAGGTGCCTCTGTTCTCCCAGAGAATGGAAATTTCCCTTATATTTAATCTAGTAGGAACCAAGTCCTACACCCTCATCAGAATGGCCTGCACTCACATCTGACCTGGTAGGAACCAAATCCTACACCCTCATTAGAATGGCCCCAAGTCCTAGACTAAGCTACCTGGTAACTAACCAGGTACCTCCATTCCCATAATGGCATTCAAGACTCATATCTGACATGAAAGGAACCAAATCGTCTCACCATGACATAATGGCTCAACCATTACATCATACCTGCTCGTCAAAATGGATTCTGAACTCGTCACAACCCCTTGGAAGGGACCTCTATCTAGAGAACACCAAGCTTCTCCATGAATTACTCAAAACTTCACTCTAGACAATGGCTTCATCAACAAATCAGCTATCTGATCATCCATCGCAACATACTGGAGCTTCACTGCTCCCCTCTACACCATATCCCTGATATAGTGAAACTTGATCTTGATATGCTTCGACTTGTCATGGAACACTGGGTTCTCTGACAACTTCACACAACTCTGGTTGTCACAATGTATATAAGTCGCATCCAACTAGAGATCAAATAAATCCAACAGTAGCTTCCTCAGCCATAGTTCCTCACAACTAGCTGAACAAGCTACAACATACTCTACTTCAGCTGTACTCAGTGCCACACGGGATTGTTTCCTTCTAAACCAAGAGATCACACCTGATCCCATACTGAAGCAACACCCTGAAGTGCTCTTCCTATCGATGGCACTACCTGCCCAATTTGAATCAACATAACCCTATAAGTTAATCTTCTGATTCACATTGTACTTGAGCCCATAATAAACTATACCCCTTTGGTACCTCAGAATATGCTTTGCAGTAATCAAGTGAACATTTCTCAGATCTGTCAAGAACTAGATCAAGGTGTTCACAGCAAAGCAAATGTCTAGTCTCGTGTTCATTAGGTACATCAAGGACCCAATCATCTGACGATACATCATAGCATCAATCGACTCTGATGAAGCATCACTTAATAGATTCAGGTTCGATGCCATGGGTGTCGCCATATCCTTTCATTCCATCATTCCAAACCTCTTCAAGATCTCTACTGCATACTTCCCTTGTCCAAGGAATATTCCATCCACACTCTACCACACCTCCATACCTAAGAAAATAATGCATCATACCCAAGTCCTTCATTTTGAACTTGGCAGCAAGCTTTCGCTTCGTATCAGCAATCAACCCATCCATACCTATCACAAACAGATCATCTACATACAGTAGAAGCATCACTGGGTTTCCATCTTCAACCTTGTAGTAAAGGTTGGAATCTATTTTACACTTGGTAAAATCCAAACTGGATAGAAAGTTGTCAATTCTATCGTACCATGTCTTTGGTTCTTGTTTTAAACCATACAGGGCTTTCTTCAATCTGCACACATGATACTCCCTGTCGTGTGTCTCAAAACCAAGTGGTTGTTCTACATACACTTCCTCTTCCACTACACCATTCAATAAATCAGTCTTGACATCCATCTGGTGTATTTTCCATTTCATCACTGCAACCAGAGCAAGTACTGATTTGTTGGAAGTGTATCTGGCTACAGGTGTAGGGTTTTCTTCATAATCTATTCCTTCTTTCTGAGAGAAACCCCGAGCCACAAATATTGCCTTATATTTTTCAATGCTACCATCTACAGTATTCCTAATCTTGTAGATCCATTTGGAAGTTACAAATGAATTCCCTTCTGGTCTTGGGACAACATCCCAAACATCATTATTCATGATTGATTGGTACTCTTTGATCATAGCATCCTTCCATTCTTTCCGTTCGGTGGATTTTTCATAACTAGAAGGTTCTTTATCAATGAAATCATATAGTAATTCTACATACCCGGAGCAGGATCTGGTCCTCTTTCTTTATCTGTGATTCTCTTCTAGAGCCCCATATCTTTCTGCACCTTGGATAAGTTCTCGTACCCAAGCAGGTTTCCTCGAGGTGGATCTACAGGTCTTTGTGGTTCTTCAATTTCTCGATCTTCCTTTTGAGCCTCTTCATTCATGGTTGTATCATGAATTCTGGGTGCTTATGCTTCTTCATATTCTTTAGTAGGTTTCTTTCTAGATTTGTTGTAAGTTGTGTCTTCATCAAATCTCACATCCCTATTGATATCAATCTTCTTGAATCCTAGGAAGTATATTTTGTATGCCTTCGAGCTTTTAGAGTATCCCACGAATATACCCTTCTTTCCTGAAGGATCTAATTTAGTCCTCTTCTTTTTTGGAATGTGTATGTACACTAGATAGTTGAATATTCTGAGATGGCTGACTTCTAGTTTCTTGCCAGAGAATACTTCTTCAGGAGTCTTGTTCTCGAGTACTCTATGTAGAGTACGGTTCTATACATACATTTTTGTTATAGCATCTTCTTCCCAAATATGCATAGGAATGTCTTGATCATGAAGCATTGCTCTTGCAGCTTCCATGATAGTTATATTCTTCCTTTCTACAATCCCATTCTGTTGTGGATTATAAGGAGTGGACAACTTCCTCTTAATCCCTAATTCTTTGCATAGCTCTTTGAATTCATTTGAAGTGAATTCTCCGCCATTATATGATCGAAAGGTCTTGATATTCTTTTCTGTGTGGTTCTCGATCAAGTATTTGAATTCCTTGAACTTGTTGAATACTTTGTCTTTGTTATTCATGAAGTAAACCCATGTCTTCCTAGAAAATTCATCAATAAAAGAAACATAATATGCATACATGCTTAGCGAGTTTGATGACATAGGACCATATACATCGGCGTGGATGATTTCCAATATTCCTTTGGCTTTGCTTTCACTTCTTGGAAATGTCTTCTTTATATTATTTCCTTTCACACATCCTTTGCAGACCCCATCATGTTTTTCTTGGATTTCTAGAAGACCTTCAACAACTTTGCTTGCAATAGGTAGTGCTCTGTAATGCACATGTGCAAGACTTCTATGTCAAATTTCACTTGGCTCTACTATGTCATGGACCAAGGCTTGTTCTAGATGGCCCTTTAATTTGTACAATCCTCCTTCTTTTTCTCCAATCACCACTACATCATTGATAGTCTTTCCTTTTGGACACATCATTACTTGACCATCTATGAATGCAACCCTCATTCCTTTTGCATCTAACGCAGATATGGATAGGAGGTCCTTCTTGAGTCCTGGCACAAACAATACTTCCTCCATTGTCAGAGACTTTCCAGAGTCTAGATTATACGAAGATTCCCCACTAGCTTTTATTAGATATTGGTAGTCATCTCCTAGCTTCACCTTGTGAGGTGATTCATGTTCTAACAGTCTCACAAAGGATTCCTTGAATGCTGTCATATGTTTGGAAGCTCCGCTAGCTATGAGCTAATCATTTATTCCATGAGTAATGTTTCTTGTGAGAGAGAAAATCAAAACATATTCATCCTCGCTTGAAGAATCTTCACTTTCATATCAGGTTCCTTTCTTGGATGGTTCATCATCCTCTGTAGCATGAGCATGATGTCTTCTTTTGGTTGATTTGGAGTGTACCATGAGAGCTTGATATTCACTTCCCATCTTTTCTTCTCGAGATGCTATCTGAGCTTCTTCTTGAGAGCACTCTTCCCATAGTCTGCTGAACTTAACTAACTTCTTTCTAGCACATATCCCTTGAATAAAAGAGTCCCGTGATCTAGGGATACCATTCAAGGTACTCATTACAATCTCTGCATTTTCCACTTCTTCATCTACTACTTCCAGTTGTTCCTTGATTTGAGAAACTCTTGTCAAGTCAGAATGGATTGTTTCTGCATTTTGAATCTTCACATTCTTTGGTTTCTCAGAGTCATCTTCTGGTTTATGTTCTTCCCTTCAAACAATTTGGTTAAGGCATCAAACATAGCTTTAGGCATATTTAGGGAGGACACATGTGATATGAGGTGATCCTTACTAGAATCAGCAATGATTCTCTTTTCCATAACCAACTTCTTCTTATGTAAGGCTTTTGCCTCATCTCCCTCTAGAACTGGAACCTCCTCATTGATAGAGGAGTCCAACTCATTTTCTTCCAGCCTCGGAATTTATCAGCTCCCTCAAGCTTTTCATCAATATCGGTATGATGAGACAACTTATCTAAGAACCTCAAACAGAAATACAAAATATTTAGATCGTACCAGGTCAAGATCTCGGATCTGAATCTGGAGCTGAAATCCTGCAGAGTTGGTTCATGAGCATTTTAGGGTTTTGCTTTTCCAGAGTTCTGTCCAACCAAATGCTTTGAATTTGATCCCTAACTTTTATTTTAGGGAGGAGATCAATCCAGGCCTAGGCTCACTGAAAAATTCCTCTTCTGTGAAAAGCCCTAATTTCCGGAAGTAGTGTCGGGTCAAAAACTAAAAAATCTCAGAATTGGATTCTGCTTCTATAGAAATATGCACCCTAGGGAGGATAGTTATTCCAACCTTCTTTTGCTGAAAATATGTGGAGAGAGATCCACAAAGTAGGAATCGCTAGTTCCTGCAGCTGCACAGTGTCTTCTTCTTAGGTTAGCTCTCATACCATGTTAGTTTTTCAACATTTAAGCTAGCATTATGTTAGGATATTTAACTAAGAGAACAAAAAGTACAACAATCAAACACAAGAGAAAATGAACACAGTATTTTTCATCGAGGAAACCATAAATGGGGAAAACCCCGCAACTTCCTCAGAGATAGAATCAGGACAAAAGATAGAACCCCAAAACAGTAAGATGATCTCTCGATAGCAATAACCTCTTTCTTATTTTCCCTAGTGTATTTCCTTCCTCACCTATGCGCTACAAATGAGTGTGGATGAGTGTGTGCTAAATAGAGAATTCATCTCTATATTTATACTAATTCTTGACATGACTAAAACCCTACTAGGGCCGACTTCACTAGGTGAGTCTAATAAACCTAGTGCCCCGAAACTGCGAGGACTTTAACCCTTAGACAATAGGAGGGTTAGCCACAATGACTTGACATGACTTGTTTACATTATAGATCTTCCCCATCGGAACATCGTGGCATAATATGACATAATAACATCTCAGAATAAACATCAGTTTACAATAGATAAGAAATACAAGTGAATACATTCTGAAGTTACAATTGCATCAACAGATAAGCATGGTGCTAGGTTTTTTCAACTAGAATTGATATCCAAAGCAAGTTTCCAGTCCAAGTTTTGGGATTAAGGGAAAAAATAGGGGTTAAGGATCTCATCACATTTTGGTGACAGTATTTGGGTATAACATGGACCCATTCATTCCTTGGTTGTGATGCCCAAAAGGTCTGACATTCGATCAGATGATCGCTAGGACTATTCCGCCCATTGTATTGTTCATCGTGGTATACTTTTGCATCTCCAAACTGCACTGTCATCAGTCATCGACACTTCAGCCTTAAACTAATTGATTTTTTATGAGTTTCCCACTAGCATGTTGGATTAGTTTTCAGCGCCTCATCCAATGCCAACAACTGTTGTGGTTCTGACACATTCTCTTCAAACTCAACAAGAAACTTGCATAACTCAGAAAATCCTTCATATACAGAAAATTCAATAACCTTAATTGCGACCCAACACAATGACTATGTGATCAAACCACACTTCTTGACCAATAATTCATGCATGTGATTCTGCCAGTTCTCTAACTTATCGTCCGAATCAGAATACGCAGAGCTAGCGCTGCGCCAACCAATTTCTCCATCAGCAGTCAGATGGATGTAATCTTCTGAAATATTGTAAGCATGAGCCCATCCTCCGACAAATTCATCTTTGATTGGTTCAATATACCTTTGTCCTTCACTTGGATCCATGGGAGCGATGAATCCAATGTCTTGCTTCTCAAAATCCATCATCTGCTTCTTAAAATTGATCACTTCCATACTATCATTGGCCCATCCAATCCCCATAAGTGTGGGATATGATCCTTCACCCTCTACAACTTTGATTACATCAAAATCAACATAGGTCATCATACCTTTGATATCCACTACCAAGTGCAATACGTGCTCGATCAGTTGTACTTTGGCCTTATTAGTCAATCATAGCTATACCAGAGACCAACCTAATGGTGGCCTCCCCATCTTCTTCCATGTATGTTTTGTCATAATATTCACATCTCAGCCTAGATCTAGGATAACTGAATCTACTTCATAGTCTCCAATTTGGATGTTCATGTGCATTTCTCTGCCCATCTTTTTCTTATGCAATGAATTCAATGTGGAATCCTTTCATCCCTTCATCGGTAGGTGCAATAGGTTCTAAATCTCAACAAGAGCATCAAGCTCTTTTTTTAGTGACAAGCAGGCCTAAAAAAAACCTGCAAGGTACCATGCTGCCATGATTATCCTACCTCCAACAAAGAATCAAAAGTTAGAATTTCATAAATAGGTGACTTACTAGGATTCCTTCCGATCAAATCACGTGCTTCAAAAAATGTGTCATTCTCAGCATCGATATAAAATTGTAACTTCTTCTTCCCAGCCAATGTTGATGTAATTGTAACTTCAGAATGTATTTACTTGTATTTCTTATCTATTGTAACCTGATGTTCATTCCGGGATGTATTTGAGTCATGTCATACCCCGATGTTTATTCCGGGAAGTTTGTATAATGAGAAAGTCATGTCAAGTCATTGTGGGTAACCCTCCTACTAGTCAAGGGTTAAAGTCCCCATAGTTGTGGGGCCCTTGGGTTATTAGACTATCCTAGTGAAGTCGGCCCTAGGTAAGTCATTGTAAGTCAGGGCAATAGTCCCCACCATTGTGTTACCCTCCTATTGGTCATAGGATACAAAGTCCCCACAAGTGGTGGGGCACTAGGGTTATTAGACACTCCTAGAGATGTCGGCTCTAGTAAGTAATTGTTAATTGAGGGTGACATGTTGGAGTGCACTTCAAGTGAACGGAAGAATATAAATAGAGAGTAAGAGCCTCTCTATTTATCACTTGCAACAATCACACTCATTCATTGGGGTGCATGAGTGAGAGGAGAAGCTCTCTCAGTGAGAGAGAGAGAGACTGCTTTTGTGTGGAGATCATCTTATTGTTTTGGGCTTTTACTATTTTGGTGCTGATTATATCTCTCAGGAAGTTGCGGGGTTTTCTCCTTTATGGTTTCCCCGAGGAAAACTCTTTGTGTCTCTTGTCTCTTGTGATATGCTTATGTTTTATTGCTGTGCTTGTTATTCTCTCAATGAAAAGATCCTAAGATCATAATGCTAGCTTATATGATGAAAAACTAACAGCCAATCGCATTTATGGGTGAGGGATATCTTCTCTAGTTATTGCACCGCTACGAGTGATGACAATGACGTCGAATTCCTTCATTTTGGGTTTTGTGGATATCAGTACAACTATCAGGCCTTGATTTTGGTACAGTAGTGGGTTCATAGGTTGATTTACATCCTGAGTCACATTTTGTTTCTGAATTGGAATTTGGTTCTATCCTTGACTCTGCACTTGATTCTCATTTGGCAATTGGTTTTTCAATTGATTCTGGTTCTATATTTGATTTTGATTCTGCAGCTGGTTCTGATTCTATAATGGAGTAACACTTCCTGCCTTCCATGTTGCGATCAGCTGTGGACAGTTCTCAACATTGTGATCAATCACGGTACAATATGTAGACTAGCATTGTAACTATGGAAATCCCTCTGATAGTGACCCTATATGCCACAATTACAACATTGGAAAAGCCCACAACCTCATCCACCTCAACCAAAGCCTCCTCCTTGACCTCAAAATCCTCCGCAAAATCCTCCTCGTTGTTGGTACTGGAGTTGAGTTAGCTACTACTACAAGGGATTCGATTGCTACTGGACATAGTGTGCTGACTGAACGTATTGTGGTTGTTGCAGAGCCATCGACATCTGATCATACTATGGCTGTGGCGCAAACTGTGGTTGCAGCTGTGGTGGTATAAAATTTATCTGCGGTGCTGGTACATATTATGGTGGTGGTGGTGGGTGTACCACCTACGATAGTGGCTATTGTTCTTCTCCCTTTACATAGTACGAGTCATTTGTTCTATCCTAAAGTATGTCATACGCATGACAATATTTACCTTCATGCCTAACATATTGTCAAAATGAGCAGTATAGATTTGATGGCTTCATCACCATATTCTACATGTATCCACATTCTTCATGTCAGTTCCCATATACTTGAAAAATGTGGCACCAGGGTACACTTCTAGAACTCAATGGGTTTGGTGCTCCTGACAACACATAATTTCAGAAATTAGGGCAAGTATCTTTGGTATGTCCATATGCATGACACCAAGTACACCAAAGGTATTCTCAATGCTCTTTACCCTTCTTTATATCTTGCAGCTAAGCATTAATTTTTCTAGCTACGCCTGAATCTGGTTCATACTAGGCACACTTTCTCCAATGAGTGAAGCTTCCAACTTCATTGTGATTTCCAGAGCCTCACTTTGTGTCGCGATATTCTGTTGCATCAATGGTTGTTTCATATGAGATACCAGCGCTGCAATGAACCATTATTTGTGTTGGACATCACTCATCTCGAAATTGACTCTTTCCATTAATGTCTTAAATCTCTGGTCAAATTCCCAAACAAGTTCATTAGGAAACTACTTAATCTCCTTCAACTCTATAATGTAAAGCGCTTTAGACTTTGGTTTTCTGAATTCTTCAATGATTCCTTTCCTAATTTTTGGTAATGTATTTATAGGGGTCCCCATAGGAACTTGTATAAATTTCATATACCAACCCAACACATGAGCCCAAACAATGGTTGCCAATTGTCCCTTCTTGACATCATCATCTTTGGTTTTTCGGACAGTCTATACTTCCTCACATAGAAATCAATATTGCTTGGGATCATTAGTGTCGTTCCATGGAACAAAGGTAACTTCGTGTCATCGCCCACCATCCTGGGCCTTCTTCCTATAGACATTGATATACTACTAGAATGTTGTTGACACATCGGATAGGTCGATGTGTAAATTGTGTTTCTTCCTAAATGCGGAGTAGTGTGTCGAGGCATGGGCACATTATTGCTAGGGGTTGATATTACCATTATCTAGATATAGCTTGGTAGTGCTCTTCATCTCGTGTTGTATTCCTTCATGGTATTACGTTTAGATCGCAGTAGGACCTTCCATTGTCCTCTACCTCTTCTCTTGTAAAAACATTGCTCCTCCCCTCGTAGGACCACTTTCTTCCTTGACTTCCCTCACAGTATCGTTGAAACTTGCACCCATATACCCCTTATCGTTCCATTCTTCTTTTCCCTTTCGTTGGGCTATCCACAACATCTGCACACTATAGGTCTACTACTCAAGGTGGATCTTTAGTATTCCCTTTTCACAAAAAAGAATCTTAATTGACAATTACATGGACAATAAGAATCTACCTCTTCGTTCCTTGAAGAATTCCCTTTCTACTTCACTAGAGGACTTACTAGTATCAATGTGAAATTGCTGATATAGCCTTACAAGATACTATCCAACCAGATTTCAATAGCTTGCGATGTGCTATTGTTGGTCTGTTGCAGTTCCTGGATCAATTCAGGGGTCCAGGACATTGGCTCACCTCCTTGAAAATTTGTCTTGCGATAGGTAAATCGCACCAACTACTAGTAAAATATGATGGGAAATTAGGAGAAAAATTATTCATGTGGACCATCATGTATTTTCCATTCCATACACTTGTCCATTGTCAGTCTTAGCTTCTGGTTCTTTGTCTCAAAAAATTATCATAACGTTTGGTTGAGACAGTCCTAAATTTTTGTTCTTGTCAGATGCCACATATCCTTCCCTCGGTTGCAACAAGGACCTAGGAACGGAACCATTTGTTGACACAAATAGCACCAACAAAACCCAATCAATAGGGCTTCTGCTCTGTCGACCCTCAGACAATCCTAATATCCTTGAGAACCGACCAAGATAGGTTTTTTCCCATCCAGTAAAACCTGTAGAACGGATGAGGTCTCACTCGAGGTGTTCAAGGGAGACTTGTCAGAACCAAGTTTCCACAGAATAGGAAGGGACAATGTGGCATCAATCTTAATACAAACATTTATCATTGATCTCAATCTTATCGAATCATTCCATTACAAATGTAGTAACATAAACAAATCCAGTAAAATAAAATCATTTAAAGAAGGAAAACGTCGCATCATAGATCCATGTCACATATTCACTTAACATTCACCATATGATTGTAGAAGTAGTAAGACACACAAAGATAAAAGAAATAGATCAAATTTTGTCTTGTCATACTACTTCGGCGCAACAATCCACAGATTCAAAAAAAGATCTACAGATCAACAGATGTATATATCAGTTCTCCTTCTATGCCAATTCCAAGTCTCTTCAACATTTACAATTCCATTTCTATTTATAGGCTTGTGCCTTTACATTCAAGAGCCACTTGGACTAATTCCTAACTAACTCTTAACTTATTCTAGCAAATCATGACCAATATCTGCAAAATATGGTCCAAAGTACAAAAATGTGACACAAAATATAAAAGATATTCTAATTTCTACTTTGTGCATTAATATTCCTCTTGCGCGATGTCTTCTGTCATTGCACAACATCCACTATGCTGCGTAGCTGACTTGTCCCAAAACCCCTTCCATCACTAATATGTAGGTGTTCCCTAAGTTGATAGTAAAATATAGCATGATCAAATAATACATGAACAAAATATAATTAAATCCAAGAGGAGGAAAGAGTAGAGAGTGCAAAAGAGTATTTTAGAAGTTTGTGAGATAGGATGAAGAGCAAGAAGGAAAGGAGGAATAGTCCTCTACAGAGTCAAACACAGAGAATGATCGAATGCTCTTTATAATGATGATTTCTAGGGAATTCTAAGGGATAGATGACATGGATGGATGATTATAGGAGGCATCTGTGAAACATGAGTAGACCCTCTACCAATACTTTTCTCCACAGAAAGGAATATTATGATATGACTCTGTCACTGGTTGTGTTGTTGATGGAATATGTGAAGAGAATATTTGTTCCTAGTTTCTATGGGAATGGCCCAATCAAATTTGGGATGAGATGCTCTGTGTGGAATCACAGACCTGATGTTGGATTTTCTATCCATCAGAATATATTCCTATCTCTTGGCACCACCAAGTGTTGAAATAGGGTTGAAAAAGGTGCTAAATTGCTAATCAATCAGATGGGGTGAGACCTAAAAAAAGCTTGCACATTCTGTTGTTTGAGAGTCACTTCCCCTCACATGTAAAGATCTATGCATTACTGATCGTGATATCGGATGAAGGTGGATGTGAATCCTCCCTAAATAAAAAAATGAAAAATGGCAGTGTTATCCCCCATGATCTCACAGTAGATGGGACATTGAAAATAGGATAACCCATTATGTACACTGATAGAAAGTAGTTAAAACTTGTTAGTAGTTGGTATACTCTTCAAGAGAATACTGGGAGGAAGATGAGTTTAAGGTTCTTCATAATGAATGTTCCTTGTAATCATTATTTTGTGGATAAATCAAATTGTTTATAATAAATTGATAATTGTTATGATATTTTAAGGATTGAAACTGTTCCATCCTCGGATATAATAAGATTTGATGTATATGATGGTCCTTAGTTTCTATTCAGCAATTCAATCGCGGCAGGACCTTCCCCTATCCCATGCCTCTTCTCTTGTCGAAACCTTTCTCTTCCCCTTGTAAGACAACTTTCTTCCCCGACTTCCCTCACAGTCTTTTCAAAACTTGCACCCATATACCCCTTATCCTTCCATTCGTCTCCCCCTTTTCATCGTGGTATCCATAACATACACACACTAGAGGTATACTATTCAATGTGCATCTTTAGTATGCCCTTTTCACAGACAAGCATCTTAATTGACAATTGCAGGGACAATAAGAATCTACCTCTTGGTTTGTTGAAGAATTCCCTTTCTACTTCTCTATAGGACTTAGTAGTATCTACCACAAAATAAGTAATATAACCTTCCAAGATACTATCCAACAAGATTTCAACATCCCGTGATGCATTGTTATTGGTCTCCTACAGTTCATGGATAAATTTAGGGGTCCAAGATGTTGGCTCACCTCCTTGAAAATTTGTCTTACGATAGGTAAACTATACTAACCACTCGTACAGTATGATGGTAAATTCAGAGAAAAAATATTCGTGTGAACTTTCATGTATTTTCCTTGTAAACCACTTGTCCATTGTCAGTCTCGGGTTTTGGTTCTCTGTCTCAACAAATTCTCATAACTTTTGGTCCAACCACTTCTGAATTTCTAGTCTTGTCAAATGCCACATATCCTCCCCTGAGACGCAACAAGGTCCCGACAAGGGAATAATTTGTTGACACAAATCCTGCCAAAAAAAGCTATTCAACAGGGGTTCCACTCTATCGAGCCTTAGACCACCATGATCTCCCTGAGAACCGACCTAGATAGGTTTTAGCCCATTCAGAAACACCCACAGAATGGATGAGGTCTCACCCGAGTTGTTCTAGGGAGAGCTATTAGAACCAAGTTTCCAAAGAATAGGAACGCAAAATGTGGCATCAATTGTCACGTCCCTAACCCTTACTTAACGGAGTGGACATGACTAACATCTAGTAGAATTCACCCATAGCCAAGGATACAATTAAAATTTAGTCAAGCCAACATAGTTGGGTTTATCAGACTTACACAGGTAGTGGTTTACACTTAGCCAAATTCACATGAGACACAACGCATCCAACAGATGGGTTTATCAATCTACCAGCCAAGCCATCCTTCCAGTTGGGTTTATCAAGCTATCAAGGAGGTGGGAAGACTAACTGCTAAGCTATTGAGCTCAACCCCAAAGCTACAAACACCCACACTAGATCTAGCCTGACTTCTAATCAATTACACACCCAACACAAGGAAGCATTCCATTCTCTGCTACACATTCCCTCAGGCCATGCCTTCCCTTCCAGTGTTATTCAGGGCATGCAAAGAAGAAATCCAACCTTCTATATTGGTCTGTGAGGTTCTTTCACACACTAGTTTTATCAAGCAATTCTAGACTCTATTTCCATTCCTTCAATGAATTCAAATGTCAAACATGGATGCACACACAATGATATCAGTCCTGGGATTTATCAAAGCATAGCAGATGCCTAGGATTACACACACACATAGACATTTATGAATTTTTGAACATTGTCTGTGCTAGACCGACTACTGCAGAAAATACCAAAACAAACAGATTGCTAGTATTTTGAAACAAAGACACCGAATTGTATTCAGGAAAACACCTAGCAGAGAGGAGAAAGCGTGAGAAAGAAAGAAAAATTGCTGAACAGGGGAAAAATCATAACACAAAAACCAGAAATGTAAAGGATTCATATCGCTGTATAGTATAAATTTCTGAGAGGTTCAAACTCTGAATATTTTTGCTTGCTTGCTACTACGTGAAATGCCCAATTTGAATTCCAAAAATGTTTTTTCCATTCCCAATCGCGAGGGAAGATGAAAAGTTGCTGCAGGAGGGAAAGGTGGCCATTTTTGGTGTTTTCTTTCCTAAGAAATTTAAAAAATGTTTTTCCTAAAGTGGGGCTTTGCCCAATTCAAATTTCTGCACTCTTGCAATCCTCCACTCCCTCATCCTTAGGAAAAATCATACCCCCATCTCATTTAGTTTCGTTGACATAGCCGACTATGGGTTTTAATTAGAAAATTGCAATTTAACATGATGTCCAACTTTTTAATGTTTAGCTAGCATAAAAAAATACCATCCGCCACACCTTAATTGCCAAAACATAAATACTAAATCGATGGTGGGGATTTTTGCTAGCTCCTCACCATGATTATTTACATCCTCTATTTAAATGCAAAATGGGGTCAAAACTGGGGTGTTACATCAATCTTAGTAAATTAGCGCAACATTAACACAAACATTTATCATTTTTCTCAATCAGATTGCATCATTCCATTACAAATGTAGTAACGTAAACATATCTAGTAAAATAACATCATTTATAGAAGGAAAAAATCACATCATAGATCCATGTCACAGATTCACTTAACATTCACGATATGATTGAAAAAGCAGTAAGACCAACAAAGATAAAAGAAACAGATCAAATTTTGTCTTGTCATATTACCTCCGCACAATAATCCACAGAGTCAAAAACATATCTACAGATCAACATATGTATATATCAGTTCTCCTTCTATTCCATTTCGAAGTCTTTTCAATAATTACAATTCCATTTTTATTCATAAACTTGCGCCTTTACATTCAAGGTCCACTTCGACGAATTCATAACTAACTCTTAACTGATTCTACAAAATCACGTCCAATATTTGCAAAATATGATCCAAAGTACAAAAATGTGACACGGAATATAAAATCATATTCTTATTTCCACTTTGCACGCTAATATTCCTCTTGTGTGATGTCTTCTATCCTTGTGCAACATCCATGATGTTGCACAACTGACTTGTCCCAAAACCCTTGCCAACACCAATCTGTAGGTGTGCCCTAAGCTAACAGTAAAATATAGCGTGATCAAAGAATACATGAACCAAATATAATAAAATAAAAGAGGAGGAAAGAGTAGAGAGTGCAAAAGAGTATTTTAGAAGTTTGTGAGATAGGATAAAGAGAAAGAAGGAAAGGATGAATTGTCCTTTGTAGAGTCAAACATGGAGAAGGATTGAATGCTCTTTTTAATGATGATTTCTAGGAAATGATGAGGGCTATATGACATGGATGGAAGATTCTAGGAGGAATCCGGGAAACATGAGTAGACCCTCTACCAATACTTTTCACTGCAGAAAGGAATCTCATGATATGACTCTATCCCTAGTTGGGTTGTTGATTGAGTCTGTGAAGAGAATATTTGTGCCTAGTTTTTGTGGGAAAGACCCAATAAAATCTGGGATGACATGATCTGTGTGGTCTTACAGAATTAATGTTGGCTTTTCTATCTATTAGTTCCAGAAATTGTTCTCAGACTACTAAAGAACAAGCCAACACAATCTCATAAAATAAAATTAAGTAAAACAAGTTTTTAGGGTTTTGGTTTATGGTTTTGGTTGAAAACTTCATCAATAAAGGAGGAAATAAACAACAACAAGCTAATAACAAACTGAATCATGCAATTTGGATAAACTGGGGATCAAACACATCCCAATAAAACATAAACACTACACATGAAATACTAATTCCACCCACAGGCTACAAGCATTTACAGGAATAAACCTTTCAAAAAGAAATGAAATTGTAGACTGAGCAATCAACCAGATAAGAAATGAAAAATCATGATAGGTAAAAGGGCTATTCATTTTATATATAATCAATAACAATCATCCACTTACATAAGAGTTATAAGTGGTAGCTTGAGAAATCAAAGCTCCAAAAGCTTCTTTTTGAGTGAAAAATCCCACCCCAAAATTGTATGTTTGTCTTCCTTTTATCATTACAAAAGTAAAGTAGTTCCATAACTACCTTCTAGGTTGAAATTTGAAACAGTTACATGAATTAGTTACATGATAACTCAAAATATTTAAAGACAATTAACCCAAAAATAGCAAATCGGATTTGGGGAAATTTGGCGAATTTTTGGAAATTTGGGTCTCAAAGACCCCTTCATATCTCTCAATCTGGGACAATTGTGTAACACTTGAGAGATATTTTTGGGAATGAGTCTATTGTGGACAGAAGCCTCTTTTTGTTTTCCTAAATTAGTGTCCATCTCCTCGTAATATTCTCCCAATGACAGTGATAAAAACAGGAAAAACAGAGTTGCTATAGGAATCTCCTCATTAAGTAAATTTGAGCATATAGATCTGTAGACAAGAAACAAAAATCACAAAGAAGATCTCACAATTTACTCAGCAATTGAAGAATGAAACAGTGCAAAAGTCTTGCAGCTGTGAATGCTTTCATTAATCAAAAAGTAATTCAGATGATAATTACAATAATGTAAAATGGCTTTAATAGCCACAAGCAATTCGAATCCACATGAGGAAGTTTGAATTGATGACTCTACTTGACTGTAGGTAACCAAGACATTGTCTAAATCGCTATCAGAGGACCCAGTAGTTAACTGTCCTTGTCTAAATCATAACCGGAGTTCTAAAACACAACCAAGTGTTACATTTAGTATTAAATAATGGTTAACTGACTGTGGTAGGTGAGAAATTCACCCCACATGTGTGCACTTAATTAAACCATTATTTAACTGAATGTAGAGGGATAGAACTGAATGTAAGTGACTCCTAACTTGGATTGACTAGTCATTAATGGAAGTGAACTGACCTTGGTTGGTTTCGGCACTCCCAGTTGCTTCCTAAATTGTAGGGATTGATCTAGGAGACTCCTAAACTTATGCAATCAAGTGCAATAAGTGGCAGTGAGCCTCAATTAGTGTTCCCCACACTTAGGTAACTGAAACATGTGCCCCAATTAGGTCAAGTTTAACCAATGGTGCTAATGACTATAAATAGACTGGATGGACTCCCGATTTAGACATGACTCCCGATTTAGACATATGACCAAATTTGGACAAGGGAGGATTAATAATCCTAACACCCCCCCTGAATGCTAACTTGGACAAACTATGGGCCCTGGTAACTAAGACCATAGGTCACCCATTACATCAAGTAAAATAAAGTAATTGCTTAATACAAGTAACTAGGGAAAAAAACACATGGGAAAAAAGCCCTCCTTCTATCTAAGCAGGTAGAATCAGGTCTCAAGTTTGAAAAACTTCAAAATATGTTGCTGCAATCTTCATCTCTGTGAGGTAGTGAAGCAGCATGCATGGTGTGCTGTGCACAGGTATTCTGGGGCCTGGCATGTAGACTTCTCCTTTTTCTCCAAAACTGATGATGGAAGGAAGGAGGAATGTAACTTTTGTCTCTTGCTGAATGAAGAGGTGGATGATCATATCCATTCTTCTGAATGTAGGAAGACTGAGCCCTTGCCATATTGCATCTTACAGGAAGTCTATTGCATCTCTCTGAAGGAGGCAAAACAGTATGGCATAGCGCAAGATTTTTTCCTTTCTGAGTGTCAGGTGAGTTTCTAGTCATCTTCCTAGCTTCCAATTTGGAAGTAGGGACTGAATCTAGATCTGAGTCACCCTGAATCTTAATGTCATAAACTGATATAGATGGATCTGCAATACTAGTAGAAGCTGTAAAAGAAGTAGATGCAATGGTTTTACCTTTCCTTGCAGGTGGCTGTTGAGAGTGCGCTGGTTCTGAAGGAGGCATGAAATGTGAGAACTCATATGCTTTTGAAGCATGATTCGCAATACCTTTTCTATGATACTCCTAGTATATATATCTATGATCTCCACCGAGTCAGGACCAAAGATCACTTGCTTTGGAGATCCAGTATGGGTCATCCGATAGACAGATAACAGGTTTGAAGTCACGGAGGGAACAAACAACACATCTTTGAACCTTCCATGTTCAAGTTGGATAGAGCCCTTCCCTTTGGTTTGGATTTTACTCTTATTGCCCATCTGAATACTAGGACCATCAAAGGACTGAAAAGAAGAGAATGATTCTATGGATGCAGCCATATGGTTGGAAGCTCCAGAATCAATGAGGAATGCAGCTGTTGATGTGCAGCAAGCTTTTAGTGCATGTCCTTTCCTTGGGTATTCTTCTTCTTATTCTTCAGAGTCTTCCTTCCTTGTGCTAGTAGGTACAGAAATGTTGTGCCTTTTCAAAAGAAGAGCCATTTCATCAAGTTGTCTTCTCATACAGGAGCTTTCTGAATGGAAGCCCCTTCCACAGTAAGGGCAGAGAACCTTGCCTTTGCCATTCTTCTTGCTTCTCTTCGAACCTGAAGGTTCTTTTGACTGTTCAGACTCATCTCTTTGCTTCCCTCTGTCATTCTCTACCTTATCCCCTCTTGCAACAAGAGCTATATCTTTGGGAGATCGAATGATCCCCATTTGGATCAATTTATCATTCTCAGAAATAAGAGATTGAATGAAAGCATTAAGAGTGGGCATCTTCCAATTTGGAGTAGTGAGCCTTACTGTTTGGAAGGTGGATACAAAGACTGAGTAGTCTGAATTGAGCTTTGTGAGAATAGCAAGAATGAGCTGATCTTCATCCTTCTTCACGTTGCATTGCTTCAACTCATATATCAGGTTCATGAACTTTGAGAAGAATTCATTTAGAGATTTGAAGTATAATGGATTGAGAGTAATTAGATCATTTTCTAGCTGATGGATCCTCATCTCATCATGCTTATCAAACAAAGAAGCAAGCTTGTCCCAAACCTCCTTGGGAGTGTCCAAGTCTTGGATGTGAAAGTGAAGATCCTTAGAGACTGAGTATTGCATGAGTCCAATGGCTTCATCAAGCCTGTTCATGTACTTAGCTTTGTCTTTATCTGATTCTGGTTCTTCGTCTGTTTCTTCTATGAGTCTGAAGAGATGCTTGGTGCAGAGCAATATTTTCATGTCTTCCTTCCACTGGTGATAGTTGAAGGGAGTGAGAAGCTCTATTTGATGAGCCATTTCGAAGTAATAGGAAGAACTGAGCTGCTGTAGCGAATGCAATGAGAAATAGAGGCTACTTGTAGCGAATGCTGTGAGAAAACCTGATAACTTGTCACATAATCAAACAAAAAAATGATCCGGTTGGAGATATGAGGAGGAGAAGAGTCTTGTCCACCTAGGCTCTGATACCATGTAAATTTGAGCATATAGATCTGTAGACAAGAAACAAAATTCACAAAGAAGATCTCACAATTTACTCAGCAATTGAGGAATGAAACAGTGCAAAACGCTTGCAGCTGTGACTGCTTTCATTAATCAAAAAGTAATTCAGATGATAATTACAATAATATAAAATGGCTTTCATAGCCACAAGCAATTCGAATCCACATGAGGAAGTTCGAATTGATGACTCTACTTGAATGTAGGTAACCAAGACATTGTCTAAATCACTATCGGAGGACCCAGTAGTTAACTGTCCTTGTCTAAATCATAACCAAAGTTCTAAAACACAACCAAGTGTTACATTTAGTATTAAATAATGGTTAACTGACTGTGGTAGGTGAGGAATTCGCCCCACATGTGTGCAATTAATTAAACCATTATTTAACTGAATGTAGAGCACTAGAACTGAATGTAACTGACTCCTAACTTGGCTTGACTAGTCATTAATGGAAGTGAACTGAACTTGGTTGGTTTTGGCACTCCCAGTTTCTTCCTAAATTGTAGGGATTGATCTGGGAGACTCCTAAACTTATGCAATCAAGTGCAATAAGTGGCAGTGGGCCTCAATTAGTGTTCCCCACACTTAGGTAACTGAAACATGTGCCCCAATTAGGTCAAGTTTAACCAATGGTGCTAATGACTATAAATAGACTAGATGGACTCCCGATTTAGACATATGACCAAATTTGGACAAGGGAGGATTAATAATCCTAACAAAAATCCCACCCCAAAACTGTATGTTTGTCTTCCTTTTATCATTACAAAAGTAAAGTAGTTCCATAACTACCTTCTAGGTTGAAATTTGAAACAGTTACATGAATTAGTTACATGATAACTCAAAATCTTTAAAGACAATTAACCCAAAAATAGCAAATCGGATTTGGGGAAATTTGGCAAATTTTTGGAAATTTGGGTCTCAAAGACCCCTTCATATCTCTCAATCCGGGACAATTGTGTAAAACTTGAGAGAGATTTTTGGGAATGAGTCTGTTGTGGACAGAAGCCTCTTTTTGTTTTCCTAAATTAGTGTCCATCTCCTCGTAATATTCTCCCAATGACAGTGATAAAAACAGGAAAAATAGAGCTTCTATAGGAATCTCCTCATTAAAATATTTGACAAAGGACTCGAAAATGAGACTTAGATTATAAATCAAAACTTGGAATAAACTTTTATTATAACTTTTTGAAAACTTAAAGATGTACATATTAACTAATAAGCCCAAAAGACAAACCTTAAAACTAAAATAATGAAATAATTCAACCATTAAAAGCATTAAATCCAACCAAAATTATTGATTGTCAAAAATTCTTATAATCAACATAAAATGTAAAATCATTTTAAACCAATGGTTGAAAATTAGGACAAAAAGAACAGATAAACTGAGAACAAGATCTAGTTATAACATCTAGCTCTTGCTATGGGATGATGTCCTCCTTGTGAGGCTTTAAGAACCTGTAGACCTTGTGCCTTATTCATTGGGTGATGGAGTAATTTACCAAATCTCTACAACTTTCTCAAAATCTGAACACATACCTCTGAAATGACAAAATAATACTACAAACTAGCATACTGAAAAGAATCTACATGCTCGTATAGCAAGCTTATTCTTCTATTTACTACTACTTCTAATCAGAGGAAACAACCCATTCAAGTGTAATCATACTTCCAGTGAAGCCAAGAAACCATTTGACTAAAAATCATGATTCCATGCATGCTAATGTTTTAGAAAACCCACAAAAGATGTGATAAATGCAATAAAGAGTCTGTAGGCAGCTAATACTTATGACTAGAAATAGGAAGTATCCCAAAAGCTGGAGCATTAGAAACCTTTGAAAAATACAAATCCATCCAAGAAGCCACGGGATCATGAAATTTCTGGTTTAAAACTTTAATGTCTTGTTTATATTCATCATAAAGTGAAGCATTTTTTCCTCTCCATGGATGTTCTTTTTAAACTTTGGCTCAAGAAAGGAAACCAACAGCTCTTGAAACTGTTTCTTGACCTTTAAATAAAAACCTTTATCAAAACTTGAACAAATAAAATTTTGAAAGTGACCATAAGTCAAGAATGGAAGCTTATTTCTTATATCAATAGTAAGAGGTTGCAGAGCAGCACCTTCTTCTTCATAACATGATAATCTCATAGCAGGAACTAGGAAATTTCTACTATAATCCACTGAAAGTATATTATCATCTAAAACATCAGCAAGCTGATATGAAGAATCAACACAAGAAGCATTTATATCCTTGTTCATATGAAAATCTAAAAAAGATGAAGAAAACTGTCCTAAATATGAATGATACCTATGTTCTTTTTCTTGTTTATAAGCTTGTATATCTTCAACATGAGCCTGATCTCGAAGCATTTTGCAAGCTTGGATGTTCTCCTCCACTCCTTTTGCATCCTCAAACAATTGTCTTAAAGATGATGATTTCCTTTCTAACAGGAAAAATACAAGATCTAAATGTTGAGCCATAACATAATATATCATAGCAAGTTTTTTCGAAGGTCTGATCTCCAGAGGCATACTGATATAAAAAATTTGAAACCTCCAATTAAATTTAGTAATTGGCTCATCATTCTCTCTTTTCAAACTATAAAATTAGGAAAGAAATTGATCATAAGATTTATTCTTACCCCAATACTTCAAAAATACATCATGTATCTCTTCCCATGATCCAATTGAATCATCTTTTAAATTTCGAAACCAAAACCTAGCATCTCCAGTAAAGGATTTCAAAAATAACCTCATGACAACATCCTCATGCATGATTTCAAAGTTATCAATGAAATTATGAAAAGATTCTAAATGCTTCTCTGTTGTAATATGGTCTTTTCTAGTAAAATGGAGAAGATATTCAACAAAGTAGGAATGGTAAGGATGTAAGAGAGATGGCAGCCTAAGAGGTTTAAACATCTTTTTTCTGAGTCTAGACTAATAATATGTGAGTTGAAAATGAGGTTCAATAAGATGTTCGCAAGTTTCAGTAGTGATGGTAGAAGGTAATATATTAGCTTTATTCTCTACAAGATGACCAGAATAATAAGCTTCAAGAGATATGGTTATATGTATATCATGCTGGACATGTATTTCACATGAATGAATAGGATCAACATCAATAAAACAAGAGGAATGCAGATTTTCTTCTTCCAAAGAAGGATATGTACTAGAAGGTTTATGATCATTGGAATAGACAAAACAAAAAGTAATTCTTTTGACACTCAATGGGAAAGATAGGAAAGAACTGATGAATAAGAAGAAAAAATCATGGAGTAAAGTAACAAGCTGATACCCAGCCTTTCCATTTGGCTTCTTCATTTTTCTGTCAACAAAATTCTCCTTGCAGTGGAATCTTTAATCGTGGAGTCACCGATGAAAAATTGTAGTCTAAAATATTTTCTGACTTTGTTCACCTCTCAAAATTAGATGAATAATGATATCCCAAGGAATATATACTTCAGCTTCATCCATGGCAATGACGCCAAAGATGTTAGTGCCAGAAATTGTTCTCAAACTACTAAAGAACAAGCCAACACAATCTCATAAAATAAAATTAAGTAAAACAAGTTTTTATGGTCTTGGTTAAAAACTTCATCAATCAAGGAGGAAATAAGCAACAAAAAGATAATATAGAACTGAATCATGCAAGTTTCATAAACTATGGATCAAACACATCCTAATAAGCCATAAACATTGCACATGAAATACTAATTCCACGCACAGGCTACAAGCATTTACATGAATAAACCTTTAAACAAGAAAAGAAATTGTAGACTGAGCAATCAACCAGATCAGAAATGAAAAAGAATGATAGGTAAAAGGGCTTATCAGTTTATATATAATCAATAACAACCATCCACTTACATAAGAGTTATAAGTGGTAGCTTGAGAAATCAAAGCTCCAAAAGCCCCACCTTGAGTGAAAAATACCACCCCAAAACTGTATGGTTGTCTTCTTTTTATAATTAAAAAGGAAAAGAAGTTTCATAACTACCTTCTCGGTCAAAATTTGAAACAATTACATCAATTAGTTACATGATAACTCAAAATCCTTAAAGACAATTAACCCAAAAATAGCAAATCGGATTTGGTGAAATTTGGCGAATTTCTGGAAATTTGGGTGTCAAAGACCCGTTCATATCTCTCGATCCAAGACATCTATGTAAAACTTGAGAGAGGTTTTTGTGAATGATTCTGTTTTGGACAAAAGACTCTTTTGGTTTTCCCGAATTCGTTTCCATCTCCTCGTAATATTCTCCCAATTACAATGACAAAAACAAGAAAAACATAGCTGCTACAGGAATCTTGTCATTAAAATATTTGACAAAGGACTAAAAAATGAGAGTTAGATTATAAATAAAAACTTGGAATAAACTTTTATTATAAGTTTTTGAAGGCTTAAAGATGTACATATTAACTAATAAGCCCAAAAGACAAACCTTAAAACTGAAATAATGAAATAATTCAACCATTAAAAGCATTAAATCCAACCAAAATTATTGATTGTCAAAAATTCTTAAAACCAACATAAAATGTAAAATCATTTTAAACCAATAGTTGAAAATTAGGAAAAAAAGAAAAGATAAACTAAGAACAAGATCTATTTATAACACTATCCATCAAAATATATTCTTGTCTCTTAGCACCAGTAAGTGTTGAAATAGTGTGGAAAAAGGTGCTAAATTACTAATCAATCGGATGGGGTGAGACCTAAAAAAGGATTCCAGGTTCTGTTGTTTGAGAGTCACTTGCCCACACATGTAAAGAGCTATGCATTACTGATCATGATATCAGATGATGGTGGCTATGAATCCTTCCTAATAAAAAAATTAAAAATGGCAGTGTTATCCCCCACGATCTCACAGTAGATGAGATTTTGAAAATATGATAACCCATTATATACATTGATAGAAAGTGGTTAAACCTTGTCAACCATCGGTCTACTCTTCAAGGGAATACTGGGAGAAGATGAGTTTACGGTTCTACATAATGAATCTTCCTTGTAATCATTATTTTGTGGACAAATGAAATTGTTTATAATATGATAATTTGACGATGGAAACTGTTCGAGCCTTGGGTATAATAATATTTGATGTATATGATGGTCCTTAGTTTATATAATCCAATTCGATTGCTGCAGCACCATCCCCTATCCTTTTTCTCTTCTCTTGTCAAAACCTTGCTCCTCCCTTCGTAATACCACTTTCTTCCATGGATTTCCTCACAGTCTCGTCGAAACTTGCACTCATTTACCCCTTATCATTCCATTCGTCTCCCCCCTTTCGTCAAGGTATCCACAACCTCCACACACTAGAGATCTACTACTCAAGGTGCATCTTCGGTATGCCCTTTTCACAAACAATAATCTTAATTGACAATTACAGGGGCAATAACAGCCTACCTCTTGTTCTGTTGAAGAATTCCCTTTCTACTTCTCTATAGGACTTAGTAGTATTGATTGCAAAATCATTGATACAGCCTTCCAAGATACTATCCAACCAGATTTCAATAGCTCATGATGTGCTGTTGTTGGTCTCAAACAGTTCCTTGATCAATTTAGGGGTCAGGGACGTTAGCTCACCTCCTTGAAAATTTGTCTTGTGATAGGTAAATCATGCCAACGACTCATACAATATGATGGGAAATTCAGAGAAAAAATATTCAGGTGGAACTTCATGCATATTCCTTGCCAACCACTTTTCCATTGTTAGTCTCGGGTTCTAGTTCTTTTTCTCAGCAAATTCTCATAACTTTTGGTCAAACCACTCTTGAATTTCTGGTCTTGTTGTAAGCCACATATCCTCCCCTCAATCACAACAAGGTCCTGTCAATGGGACCATTTGTTGACACAAATACCACAAACAAAACCCAGTCGACAGGCGTTTTTATTTGTCGCCCTCAGACCATTGCGATCTCCTTGAGAACCAGCCCAGACAGGTTTTACCCCATCCAGAAAAAGCCACAGAATGGATGAGGTATCACTCGAGGTGTTCGAGGGAGAGCTGTTAGAACCAAGTTTCCACAGAATAGGAAGGGACAATATGGCATCAGTCTTACTAAATTAGCACAACATTAACACAAACATTTATCATTGTTCTCAATCAGATTGCATCATTCCATTACAAATGTAGTAACATAAATAGATCTAGTAAAATAACATCATTTAAAGAAAGAAAACATCGCTGCAGGACCATCCCCTGTCCTTTTCCTCTTCTCTTGTCAAAACCTTGCTCCTCCCCTTGTAATACCACTTTCTTCCATGGATTCCCTCATAGTCTCATCGAAACTTGCACCCATCTACCCCTTATCATTCCATTCATCTTCCCTCTTTTCTCACGGTATCCACAACCTCCACACACTAGAGGTCTACTACTCAAGGTGCATCTTCAGTATGCCCTTTTCACAAACAAGAATCTTACTTGACAATTACAGGGACAATAAGAACCTACCTATTGTTTTGTTGAATAATTCCCTTTCTGCTTCTCTATAGGAATTAGTAGTATTGACCACAAAATCATTGATATAGCCTTCCAATATACTATCCATCGATATTTCAACAGCCCGTGGTGTGCTGTTGTTGGTCTCAAATAGTTCCTTAATCAATTTATGGGTCAAGGATGTTAGCTCACCTCCTTGAAAATTTGTCTTGCGATAGGTAAATCATGCCA
The DNA here is from genome assembly GCA_001517045.1 of Pseudotsuga menziesii. NCBI lineage: Eukaryota > Viridiplantae > Streptophyta > Pinopsida > Pinales > Pinaceae > Pseudotsuga > Pseudotsuga menziesii. The sequence continues at coordinate 377,446 of LPNX010781098.1, read as the reverse complement.
ACGACTCATACAATATGATGGGAAATTTAGAGAAAAAATATTCGTGTGGACCTTTGTGTATATGCCTTGCCAACCACTTTTTCGTTGTTAGTCTCGGGTTTTCGTTCTCTGTCTCAGCAAATTCTCATAACGTTTGGTCGAACCACTCCTGAATGTTTGGCCTTGTCATATGCCACATATCCTCCCCTCAATCACAACAAGGTCCCGTTAATGGGACCATTTGTTGACACAAATACCGCAAACAAAACCCAGCCAACAGGCGTTTTGCTTTGTCGCCCTCAGACCATCGCGATCTCCTTGAGAACCAGCCCAGACAAGTTTTACCCCATCCAGAAACACGCGTAGAATGGATGAGGTCTCACTCGAGGTGTTCGAGGGAGATATTTTAGAGCCAAGTTTCCACAGAATAGGAAGGGACAATATGGCATCAGTCTTAGTAAATTAGCACAACATTAACACAAACATTTAGCATTGTTCTCAATCAGATTGCATCATTCCATTACAAATGTAGTAACATAAATAGATCCAGTAAAATAACATCATTTAAAGAAAGAAAACATCACATCATAGATCCATGTCACATATTCACTTAACATTCTCCATATGATTGCAGAAGTAGTAAGACAGACAAAGATAAAAGAAACATATCAACTTTCGTCTAGTCATATTACTTTTGCGCGATAATAAACAGATTCAAAAATAGATCTACAGATCAACAAATGTATATATCAGTTCTCTTTCTATGCCAATTCCAAGTCTCTTCGACACTTACAATTCCATTTCTATTTATAGGCTTGCGCCTTTACATTCAAGGTACACTTGGACAAATTCTTAACTATCTCTTAGTTGATTCTAAAAAATCATGACCAATATCCGCAAAATATGGTTCAAAGTATAGAAAATATAAAATATATTCTAATTTTCTCTTTGCATGCTAATATTCCTATTGCTCGATGTCTTATGTCCTTGCGCGACATCCACAATGTTGCGCATCTGACTTATCCCAAAACCCCTTCCAACACCAATATCTACGTGTGCCCTAAGCTGACAGTAAAATATAGGATAATCAAAGAGTAGATGAACAAAATATAATTAAATCCAAGAGGAGGAAAGAGTAGAGAGTGCAAAAAAGTATTTTAGAAGTTTGTGAGATAGGATGAATACCAAGAAGGAAAGGAGGAATTGTCTTAAGCAAAGTCAAATACAGAGAAGGATTAAATGCTCTTTCTAATGATTATTTTTGGGGAATGTTGAGGCCTAGATGACATGGATGGATGATTTTGGGAGGAATACAGGAAACATGAGTAGGCCCTCTACCAATACTTGTCTCCATAGAAAGGAATCTCATGATATGACTCTAGCCCTTGTTGGGATATTGATTGAATCTGTGACAAGAACATTTGTGTCTAGTTTCTGTGAGAAAGACCGAATCAACTCTGGTATGAGATGCTCTGCATGGTCTCACAAACCTGATGTTGGATTTTCTGTCCATCATAATATATTCCTGTCTCTTAGCACAACCAAGTGTTGAAATAGGATTGAAAAAGGTGTTGAATTCCCATAAATTGCTAATCAATTGGATGGGGTGAGACCTGAAAAAATCTGTAGGTTTTGTTGTTTGAGAGTCACTTTCCTGCACATGTCAAGAGATATGCATTGCTGATCATGATATCGGATGAAGGTGGATATGAATCCTCCATAAATCAAAAAATTAAAAATGGCAGTGTTATCCCCCATGATCTCACATTAGATGGGATATTGAAAATAGGATAACCCATTCTGTACATTGATAGAAAGTGGTTAAACCTTGTTACTAATCAGTCTACTCTTCAAGAGAATACTGGGCGGAAGATGAGTTTATGGTTCTACATAATGAATGTACCTTGTAATCATTATTTTGTGGACAAATAAAATTGTTTATAATAAATTAATAATTAATATGATAGTTTAAGGATGGAAACTGTTCCAGCCTCGGATATAATAAGATTTTATGTATATAATGGTCCTTATTTTCTATTATCAAATTTCATGTTAAGTTATTTTCCCTTAATTGCAGTAGCTATTTTTTCTTGTTATTACTCATCATATAGATTTATATTTTTGACTGAGAATTGGTGCATAGGTTTTGTCATGAGTAAACATTTTATTCAAATGAAGAGAGAACCTAAATAACTCAAATAAAATCACTATGAATGGAAGCACAGAGATTACCTATGTTGCACTGAATTTGGGGATGGGGAACAGTAGGGACAAGTCTCTAGGATGGCTAGAGTGCTCCCCCAATTTTTTAGGAGACGATAGGTTGGGGATGGAAATTATACTATATGGTGTTATGCACATCTCCTACACTTCCTAGTTCTGAAAAAGTTCAGGAAAATAAGAAAAGGGTTGAGTGGCATTCCATGATTGGTACTTGAACATGAGAAAAATGCAGTTTACCTTCAAAAAATTTAAGTTCAACAATTTTCAATTTCCATTAAGGTACATGAAGGATTTATGAGAATAATTCTTGTCTCAAGAAGAACTTTTCTTCCATGTTTGTTGTTTCTGATGATTGATTTAAAAAAAATTCCCTTATCAATAGGTTCTGTAGATTTTTACAGCTGTGTTGAAAACCACTACAAATCACTTTGGGATATACGTGATTCATTCTTGCATTCTGTAAAAAAAATAGATTGATATTTTATATTAAGAAGGACATTGAATAAGGATTTATTCAAATGTTTAGTACCAAATATAAGTCCTTACTATCCATTGTCCAATAATTTTCACAATGCTTGAGGTTTGGATTTGGGATATACATGCTTCTGCTTGCATTCTGTAAAAAGATTAGATTCATATTTTAGATTAAGAAGGACATTGAAGAATAATTTATTAAAATGTTTAGTACCCAATGTAAGTCTTTACTATTCATTGTCGAATCATTTTCACAATGCTTGAGGTTAGGTTGGAGGAAGATCTGGACTTGAATAACTACTCGACATCTATATACAATATGTAGAAACTAAAATAACCTAGAGAATGAGAAGAACAAGAGAAATACCTAGAATAATTAGAATCTTGAGTTCTTTCACTTCTTAGTTTGTTTGAATGTAGAGAAAATCCTTTGTAACCTTAAGAAATTAAATATGACTAGAAGCACCGTGATTAATTAGATTGATAATGTAGCAGCATGCATTGCATGTGAGATAGGCTCTTAGAAACTCTAGATTCAAAAAGTTAGCTGGATGGCATAGATTGGGATTTGGTTCTGTGCAAATGATGTTGATATCAAGGTGCAAGTTAACTTTTGTGGCAAACTATAAATGAAATTAAACATGAAACAAGTTTGTGTGATTTACCATAGAACATGAAGCTAGTAAATCTGCTAGCAGTCATTTGGTGCACTAAATTCTCAACCAAAGGGCATTTTTGTAGATAGACAATTAATTCTCAAGGGTGAGACGAGAAACTATAGGATCTTTCAATACTACTTAAGTGTACATTATTGAAATATTGGAAAAAGTAGATTTCCACTCAACGATAATTTTCTGAAGGAGTGTTTTTGGTACCTTATATAAAAAATATGTTGCTAGGAATGGTAGAATCAATAAGTTCGGGCTCAATACAATATAGGAGGTAATTCATAGTACAATACCCTTATGGTTTTAAAGTTACTATGATCAATCCAATTAATGGGTCTCTCCTACATAGTCTGGAATGTAGGTACAACCTCTAAGAATTAGGCAGGTTGGCATTGTAGATGTTGTATTAGGATTCTTTTTCTTTACATAAGGAAGAAAATTGAAATGCAATTACCTGTCCAACTGAAGGATTAGTTGTATAGTGAATAGTCAAAGGATCAGTAAGCCTTCTTATTTTTATATGATTAACAGAATGTCCTTGTAAATCTAGGAAGGCACCTGCACCTACTTCTATGATCTCACATAAAGGAGTCTCTTAGGATCAAGTTCCAGAATGGATCCTAATGAGGAGATAAATCAATGAGTATTTTATTATGGAGTTGATCACATTCATACAGTCTATGAAACATCATGTTGCCACCTAATACTGTAATAATCCAAATAGGAATAATTTCCTTTTTTCTATATTTTTCAACCTCCTACAAGAGTGTCTTGACGGGTCTCCAACTTATATCTTAATAGTTATAGTCCTGTTGTTGATTACTTTGACTACCCCTGGAAACATGATATTCCATATATTGTATGAAGGTGGTCAAATCGATCATGAGATACTCATTGATTGATCACATAAAGTTTCCAGTACCATATTAGTGCCATGTCTACCACCACATCAGTTTAAAATATGATCACTAACAATGGCCACCACGCCTTAAATTTAATTCAGAGTTTACTCCTAATTCATATTAATAAAATGTCATTGATCAGTTTCTCTTCAAATTTCATCCTGATGATAGACCATATTGATCTGGGTTGAAACACCAATGAATAAAAAATGAATATGACTATTCCAAAAGAATCCCCACACAATAAAATTGATTGCAAAAAGTCTTAGACTCATAAATTTTAACAGACCCACTACTCCATCCCTCGGGCATTCATCTCGAGAAGAATGAACTTAATTTGATTGCTCAAATTGTTGAGAATCAATGATTTAAATTCTACAGAAGATTCATGTTGACAAGATAGACAGGCCATAATCCTGATGCAAACAAATCATAAGCTTGAACAAGCATGTCATTTCTTCTAATTCCACGTCTCTTCTAAAATGGTTTGTTATTATTGGAAATTGTCTTTAGTGCCTCTAGAGAAAAAAATTGCATATATAAAAACTTATACATAAACTTAACAGATTACCCAAAATTTAATCAATATATATAAGAAAGGGTCTTTACTATCTAATCAAACTTGATATGATTATGAATCTTTGAAACAAAATAAGTGGAATGGTATGCTAATTAGACATGGTCCTAGAAAATATATATGTATATCGGATTATAGTGTTTCTTTAACGTGGGTCTAAAAAATCAGGTTCTTAATCTTTTTGAGGTCATATAATTTTTTTCACTAATAAGGAAATGCAAATTTCCATGTATTACATTGTCATACATCAAAACAAGTGTATATGATAGTACTTATTCCTCAAACATAAAAATTCTAAGTAAATGTTTAATGAAAAGGAAGAAATGAATGAAAGATACACATACATGGAGACATGTATCTTCCAAACAGAATATAGATCCAAACCATTCTATATTGGATGTAGAACCTCCAAGGGGTGTATGAGAAGTGACTCCGACACTGTGCTTCTGACAGAGCTTCACTATTGACTCCCTCTGCAAGTAGGGATGTGTCTCAATCTGATTGACATTAGGATTTATTTTTATTAATCCAAAGAGTCTCGAGTTATAAAAATGTCATAGTTTTTGCAAATCAACAACTCAATAAATTTTATTAGTAAACGATCTTTTCCATGTATTTCATCCTGAGTTTTCTAAAACCAAATAGCATGTTAAACTCACTTCTAGTTTTACATGATCCCAATGCTTTGGACCAAACTTGCAGAAACCAAATTTTCCATGGCATACCAAGTCCCTTCCAATGAGACTATGGTGTCTATGTACAAAACACCATCTTGATCCAAAGCACTATCAATTGTTCCAACCCCTGTCATTTTTAAACTATAAATAATGAACACATCTTCACAAAATTGTGTTTATTTTTCATTTATTGATTTGATTTGAGGCAGTAAAAAAACATTCAACAACTTTGAATACATAAATTTTAGGATAATATTACCTGCATGTCGTGTGGCTACAAGAAAATGAATCAAGTGTAGGTCCAAATATTCCAACTACAGATTCTTTAAATTGTCCTTCCATGCCTCAAGAACATGTCAATGGTCTAAATTCCATAACTATAAAATAAACCGTAATAAATGATACTGTTACAAAAGGGAGGGCTAAAGTATGCTAAATAGAACTTAGTCCCTTTACTTAAATTATAATCTGGAGTCTTTTAAAAGATATACATAGCATGGAACTTCAGTAGATAATGCAATCTACCTTGGTAGTGACAAAAATATCCTCTCATTTTACCAAGCCTTGCTAAAAGGCCTCCGCGAGTGCTTGACCAACTTTCTTTTTCATTCTTGTAATCAACTGGAACCATTAAACCATATCTGAATGAGTGTTCTAGTCATAGAATTTCATTCTATGACAACTTAAAAACTTAATGAAGTGCACTCTATTTCCACACATTACCATTCCATCCATTAGAATTCATGATAAATTTTATAAGTGAGTCACAGACTTCGAGGCAAACTACTAAAGAAACAAGAATATCTATTGTTTGAAAATATTTTGGAAATAAGCAAAATGTTATGAAACTTGATAAATCTTGAATGCAGTGATCACCATTTGGCATTGAAATTTGGATTGACTACTTACAAATGTAACAACTGTGCATCAATTCCTCAACTGAGAGAATCCTAGTGCCATGGATGAGACAATGGTGCAAATTAAACCCAAAGAACATTTCGAATATCTTAGAAGAAATTAACTGTACAATTTCATCTTGGCATGGGATGATCTTAGGGTAAAGTTAAACCATAGTCTCTAAATGAGAATATTATCTAAACCATGATCATTGAATGTGTACAAAAACATAAGTATGCCTTCAATCGGAGGAGACACTACCTATGGCAGTAGGAAAGGGTCATACCCCATTTTCCTTCAATGCCAAATTACAAGCATTGTTTAACCCACCAGTAACCAGACTGGAAATTTTTGTAGAAGTATTTTGTAGTTGTTTATCTTAACATGTTTATTGGTTAGTCACTTGTAAATTAGTCTTCTAAGATGGATTTTGTGTTGTTGGAATTTATCAATTTTTCGGTAATAACTCTAAAATGCAGATGTTGTACTAGGCTTCTATTTACTTACATAAGGAATAAAATGGAAATGCAATTACATGTCCAAGGAAAGGATTATGTCATGTACCCATACCATGTTATCATGTGGAATTGAAAATTTCATCGAAACACAGGGTATAGACACAAACCACTTCTCGACATTTCCCACACTGTCACACTCCCTCTTGTATTCCATTAATCAGTTCGATGATATGCAAGGAAATATCTCAGAGGATATCCAACAATAGAGAGAAAACATGATGAAAATCAATGATCACAAATGGTCCCGCACCTCGGATCCAATCAATGGTGTGGAAAACCCAAGTTGTGGGGTCGAAAGTTACGAAAATCGCAATCTCGCATCTTGCATCCCATAAAAAATAGATCGATGATGGAGAATCATCCCATAAGGATCGATGACGTGAAAAATTGAATTGTAGGAAGCCATAATTCACAAAAAAGGCATCCTACATCCCCCATCAGAAAGGTGTTTTGCAAAATGAAACTGCCAAAAGTCATAATTCACAAAAAGGAATCCCGCATCGGAAATCTGCATTGCGGAAGGAAAATGAGGAAAGCCGTAATTCACAAAAAGGTATCTAGCATCCCACATCCTGTAATTCCATAAAGTGAATTTCAAGAAGGAAATTGCAAAGGTCTAAATATGTTGAAATATGTCTCACGCATCCCACATATCGACTGCGGAATAAACCATTGTGGAAGAAGGTTTCTGCTAAAAAATTTGACCTGGAAGTCTTTGAACAGACTTGGCCATCCAGGCCAACATCAATCCGGCATTCTAACACTTCAACTTAGTTTAAAAATGCATTGAAGGAAACATAGATAGATGCCTATAATTGTAGTTATTCAAAGAAAGAATTCATCAATCAAACATAGCCAACATGTTCATAATATTTTATCAAGAAATTACAATGCAAGAAATACAATTGTAGAGACTAACATGGACAAGAACACTTATCTTGAGAAGAACATGTCTCGCAACCAACAATGTCGATGCAATGTTCCACCCAACTATAGTCTAGTGTGCTCATCAATCTCTCTGCAACACCGCCACTCCCGAGATGGGCATGATTTACTCAAGGAATAAGGGAACACTAGCAGACTCATACATAGACAAGGGTGCAACAAAACTCAGCCAAGCCAACACAGTTGGTCTTATTAGGATACAAGGGAAAACAAACCAATAGGTGGGTTTCACTGGCTACTCAGCCAGTCCATTTCATAGTTTGGTTTCACATATTGATCATAGTAAAGCAAACATTCACCTTTCAGGACCAGTCAAGCGAACAGATGGTTTTATCAAACTGTACATAGTTAAGCCATCTCACTAGTGGGTTTATCAGGATCCCTAGCCAAGCCAACATTTATAGTTGGGTTTATGAGATTGTCTAGCCAAAGGTTACTCACCAGGTCAAACTCAACAAGACACAGCAAAGCCAACATATGGGTTTATCAGACTATCATCCAAGCCATCATTTTAGTTGGGTTTATCAGTGTTCTAAGGCAATGGGAAAGAAGAACTGCTAAGCTAGTGAGCTCATCTATAGAGCTAAGAACACCTTCAAAAGACCTATCTCTCCTCGTTTTCCCACTTCCTACGCACCCAACATAGGGAAGTGTCCCCTTCTCTGCTTCACAGTCCCTCAGGCTACACCTTCCGTTCCATTGCTCTTCAGGATGTGAATAGCAGGTTTTCCAACCACTCTTATATTATTGTGAGGTTCTATACTAGGTTTATCAAGCACCTTCTACGTCTCTCCCATTCCCAAGTCTTGTATACGATCTTGACCCAACCAGGGTGCACAACAAAACAACCACAGGAAGACTGCAGAACACAAGATTTACTCTGGAACATGAGTAATAGGGTCTCATACACTTTGTAGCCAATATGATGCTGCAACACAATAATCATAGTCTCTCCAAGGAAAAAACACTTTTAGAATGCAAGGATACAAACAGGAAGAACTCAACCGCCGAAAAGATTCCACGCCAATGGAGAATGAATATGATTCCTTAAGCAAGATGTCCTACTGCTCCCAAATCATGAGAGTGTAAAAATGAAAACGCACTACATGAGTCAAACTGGCATATGGTTCTGGTGTTTTCTTGTCCATGCAAGAAAAACACAACATTCAAAACTAGGTGGTCTACCCAATTCAATTTTTCCCATACTCTTCTACCTTCAGCCAATAACTACCTCAACCATATTCTGGTAGAAATAAATGGTTGTGAAGAAAATACAAGAAAAAGGGTAGTTGACAGTTTTGATGGGATTTCCCCATGACACATGGATTTTACTACACTAGTTCAAGGTCAACATTCCCACCCTCTTATCCTAGGTAAAATCATGCCTCAAACTCATCATTCATTTCATTGACATAGCTGGTTGTGGGTTTTTCATTAATTTTCATATTTACATGATGTTTACAAATGTCCTTGACTCAACACAGAAACCATAGGAATCAACTATGATCACCTATATGTCAAACATTAAATAATGAATGACAAGTAATTTTTGTTGAGCTCATGGTCATGATTTCATATAATATTTACACCATATACATTAATGTAAATGGGTTCAAAACCAAGGTGTTACATTCCCCTCCACCTTCAATAGCATTGTCCTTAGTGCTTTACAAAATTGAACAAAAATGATACACTGGTACCAGCCTCAGTTCTCCCCAGATTTGAACAAAAATGGATGTGTGAATCACATGGCATCCTCTAGCTCCCACATAGCCTCTTCAGGGCTATAGTGCTCCCACTGCACCTTTACCTATCCTATGTCTCTGTTCCAAAGCATGGTGACCTTCATGTCGGGGATGCGCATTGGCTCAATTTGGAACTCTCCCTCGGGTTTCACCTGAATCACATCCCAATTTATTACATGGTTAGGGTCATGTATATATTTCTTAAGAAAGGAGACATGAAAAATATTATGAGCTCTAGTGCTAGCAGGAATTGCAATTTTATATTCAACTGGCCCTATTATTTCAATCACTTCAAATGACCCACAATATCTAGGTGTAAACTTGCCACAACTTCCAAGTTTCAAGGAACTCTTCCTTGCCCTCACTCTAAGGTAAACATGATCCCCAACACTAAACTCTCTATTCACCCTATTCTTATTACCATATCTTTTCTATCTATCCTGAGATTCTTTCAGATTCTGTCTGATCTTTACAACCTCCTGCTCCATCCCCTTGAGTAATTCTGGACCAATCATAACTCTGTTCACGAGATTATCCCAAGTCACTAGTGTCCTACACTTCCTTCCATACAAAGCTTCATATGGACTCATCCCTGAGGATGCTTGTTGTCCATTGTTCTAAGAAAACTCTACCAAGTGTAAATAATCTTCCCACTTGATTGGTTTCTCCATCACATACATGCAATGCATGTCTTTAGTCACTTGGTTAACTCTCTATGTCTGTCCATTTGTCTATGGATGGCATGCGATGCTGAAGTTCAGCTTTGTACCAAAATCTGCAAACAATCCTTTCCAAAAATTGGAAGTGAACTTGAGATCTCTATCAGATACTATTTCCTTAGGTAATCCATGCAATTTGAAAATATCCCTCGTGAATATCTTTGCAATGTCATCAGTCTTATGCGTATACTTAACCGAGATAAAATGGGATGCCTTTATCAACTTTTCCACCACAACCATGATGGAATCATGTTGTCTCCAAGTCATTGGCAATCCTGTAATGAAATCCATGGAAATAAATTCCCATTTCCATTCTGGAACTAGAAAAGGCTGCAAAAAACCTACGGGGTGTTTATGCTCAACCTTCACCTACTGACATTTCATGCACCTAGAAATATATTCAACCATATCATTTTTCATTCCTGGCCAAAACTACTACTTTCTAGTTGTAGAAATTGTCTTCTGATATCCTGGGTGACCAGAATATGGAGCTTGGTGGATCTCATCGATATATACTGGGTGACCAGAATAAGGAGCTTGGTGGATCTCATCCATAACCATTATCCTCAAATATGCTAAATTTGGAATGTAAATTATGTTCTTATAGGTAAGAAGTGCATTTTCTTCCAATTTGTATCCCTCATACCTCTTCTGAAGACTTTGATGTTGCAACTTGTCCTTGACCTTCACACACAATTCATCTTCAACAACATGATTAACAATCTATTGTCTCAACCCCGATTGGAAAATACTAACGGATGCCACATGCATTTCCTGCACCTTCCTACTCAGCGCATCAGCTACCTTATTCTCTTTCCCCTTTATGTGCTTGATCTCAAAATCAAACTCACATAAAAAATCCAACCATCCAGCTTGCCTAGCATTTACAGTAGGTTGATAAAACAAATACTTTAGACCACAATGGTCTATCCTTAGCTCAAATCTTCTTCCCATCAAGTAATGCCTCCACATCTTAAGAGTATGTACTATGAATGCAAGTTCTAGAGCATGAGTAGCATAGTTCTTCTCATGTTCCTTCAACTCCTGGACTCGTAACATATCATGTGGTTGCATTGCAAAAGGAATCCTCCAAGCCCTTGACTACATGCATCAGTACACACCACAAAATATTTCTCTGGGTCTACAACTTTCAAAACTGGTGCACTTTTGAGAATATTCTTCAACTGCTAGAAGATTTTTTCACAGCTCACTATCCATTCAAATTTTATTCCCTTCTTTTACAAAGAAGTAATGGCATGTGAAACCTTGGATAATCCCTCAATGAATCTCCTCTAGTATCCTACAAGTTCCATAAAATATCTTACATCTGTCACATTTCTTGGAGTAGTCCAATTCATAATGGCCTCAATCTTCTCATGGTCTACAGATATACCCTCATCTGAGATAATGTGACCCAAATAATGAATCCTATCTCTATAAAAGTCACACTTGCTCAACTTTACATATAGTTGATGCTCCCTGAGCAACTGCAATGTCAATCTCAGATGTTTTTGTTGCTCTTCCACATTCTTATAATAAATAAGGATTTCATCAAGGAAAAAGAGAACAAACGTGTCCAAATACCTGTTGAGGACACTATTCATAAGGCACATAAATGTAGCCGGTGCATTTGTGATACCAAATGGTATCACTACAAACTCATAATGTCCATACCTTGTTCTAAAGGTTGTCTTATGAATGTCTGCATCCTTGATTCTCACCTGATGGTAACTAGACCTCAAGCCAATCTTGGAAAATACCTTTGCTCCTATCATTTGGTCAAAGAGGTCGTTAATCCTATGCAAAGGCTATCTATTCTTCACAATGAATTTGTTTAGCTGTCTATAATCAATACACAAGCTGAGTGTACATATTTTCTCTTTACAAATAGAATTGGTGCTCCCTAAGGAGACACACTCATTCAAATATACTTCTTCTCCAACAACTCTTGCATTTACATCTTCAGTTCTAACATTTGCAGTGTACTCATTCTATAGGGTGTCTTGGATACTGGTGCTGCTCCTATCACAAGTTCAATTCTTAAATCAATGTCCCTCTTTGGAGGAAGCCCTGGAATCTCATCAGGAAACACCTCCTTGAATTCCTGTAACACATGAAAGTCCTCAAACCTAGGAGTTTTAGTCTTTGTTGCCTCCAAAATATGAGCTGCATACAACTGGAAATCTTTCCTACAAAACTTCTTCAAGTGCATTGCTGAAATATGCCTTACATAAATCACCTTTGGAATGCCTTTGACAACTCTTGGGTTTCCTTCTTCATAAATTCCTTCAAAAGTCTTATTATAACAGTCAATATTTACCATGTGATATTCTAACCAATCCATTCCAATGATAACATCACGGGAACCAAGTGGTAGAACATTCAAATATACACAAGTAACCCATACATTCATCCCCAATGGAAATTTCTTTACCACTTCACTAACCTTTCTCTTAGTTTCGGTGGCTAGCTGAACTAGCCGTGATTTGCTATGCCTTAGCTTCTTGAAAGCACAAATATCCACTACTCTAGGGGTAATGTAACTATGATTAGAACCAACGCCAATCAAAATAGAGACAGATTGCTCAACAATCTTACCTACAACTTCAACCATAGTTGACTGGTGATCTTCCTGTCAATCCTCCAACACTGCGTAAATCCTAGGGAGGGCCCTTGCTACTTGAACCACTATTTATGCCTCTTTAATATTGTAAGCTGGCCTTGCACTCTCATTCTCGAGTGGACAATTCCTGTGCATGTGGGGTCCTCCACATATACAACATTGGAGTGGTTCTCTGATATGCCGTGGATCTCATGACTTTTCTCCCACAACTCTGGATGGCTGCTTCTTAGCTTGGGATGGTTTCCTCTACTGATTCCTAAAGTTAGAAGGTTTGAAACCTTTCTTCCTTTGGTCATACTTCTCATTCTTCTTGTCCTCCCATGTCTTATGATAGTCATGTTTTCTTCTTCTTTGCTCATAGCAATACTTAGCTTTCCTGATTTCGTCTTCAAGATTTCTAGGCTCATAAAACTCAATTCTGTCTTTGTAAGAATGAGGCAACCCACTCAGGAAACACTGGATTTTTACTTTCTCATCCTTGATGTACCTCACATTTCTCAACAGCTCCAAGAACTTATTTTCATACTCTTCCATGTTCTATTGCCCCAATCTTAGCTCATGGAATTCTTTTATCTTGCCATCATAGTACCTATCAGAGAGGTATTTCTTCTTGAAATACTTCTGGAAATGTTTTCATGTAATATTCGTTTCATTAATATTTTTCACTTGTCTGAAGTGCTCCCACCATATGGAAGTTCTTCCAGTCAAATTGAATATGGCTACTCTAGCCTTCATATTTCCTGAATAATTCTGAACATGGAAATATTTCCTCATCCCAAGAAGCCAAGCTTCAGCTTCTTTACCATTATTTGTCTCTCCATTGAATATAGGTGGCCTCTCCTTCTTAAAATCATCTCATGAGTTGTTTCTATAATGTCTCTTTCTCTTTTCCCCATGATATGAGGATCTAGAATCCTTAGTGGATCCTTCTGGTTCAAGAGATCTACTAGAATACCTTCTTCTTCTTCTGGTGCTGCTCTTACTACCTCCTAGTTTTGTTGTATGTCGCTCTGAGCTCATCCACCGTCAGATGTCGGTCACACTTTGCAACATGGAAACATTCAGTTGATGCTTCTCTTCCTGAGATTTAATAAGACTTCTCATGGTGGATTCAATGTTCGGTCGCATCTCTTGAAACCTCCTTCCATTAGATTCTATATCATCATTTTCAGCTTGGATGTTTTCCCCCATAGTGTCTTGCACATGCTCGTAGGAATCATGTGCATCATATCTGCCGTAGGTTCCCATGGCTGAGCTAACAACCCACTCTTATAAAATGCACTGTGACTCTGTGAAATGTGTTATCAAGCACCATTTTCTAGATACACAGTAACTCAAAATTAAAACCATTTACTTACTGTCACCTGGCCTATCTAGGCCCAATACTGTAACCAACAGCTATGTTAACAGTTCAACTTATCCTTTAAAACTTGATGCCACAGCCCACAACACTTATACCATGTTGTAGATACCACTCTGTAGCATACTACAATGCTGGTATCTTGGGATACCCTAATCTATTCCTGCCCCATCTAGGTCCAATGTTGCAACCCACAACTCTTATACCACAATGTCACGTACCCATACCCCATTATCATGCAAAATTAAAAATTTCATTGAAACATAGGCTATGGTCGTGAACCACTTCTCGACATTTCCCACACTTTCACGCTCCATCCCATCTTCCATTGATCAGTTTGACTATCTGCAAGGAAATACCTCAAGGGAGATCGGACAATGAATAGAAAACATGGTGAAAACCAATGATCACAAACAGTCCCGCACCTCCTGTAAAAATCAACGGTGCAGAAATCCCGAGTTGCGGGATCGAAAGTTAAAAAAATAGCAATCTCGCGTCTTGCATCCTGCATCGGAAATAAATTGATGATGGAGAATCATCCCGTAAGGATCGATAGCATGAAAACTTGAATTGCAAGAAGCCGTAATTCACGAAAAGGAATTCCGCATCTCGCATCCTTCATCGAAAAGGTGTGTTGCGAAATGAAACTACAAAAAGTAGTAATTCACAAAAAGGCATCCCGCATCAGAAAGGTGCGTTGCGGAATAAAACTGTCGAAAGTCGTAATTCACAAAAAGTCATCCCACAATTACAGAAAGGGAATTTCAAGAAGGAAATTGCGGAGGTATAAATATACCAAAAGCTGTCTCCCGCATCTCGCATCCCGACTAGGGAATAAACCATTGTGGAAGAAGTATTTTGCTCAAAAGTTTGACCTGCTAATCAAAGTCTTTGAACAGACTTGGTGATCCAGGCCAACATCAATTCGACATTATAACCCTGCAACTTAGTTTAATAATGTATTGAATCGAACATACATAGATTTCTATAATTATAGTTATTCAAAGGAACAATTCATCAATCCAACACAACCAACATGTTCATAATATTCCATCAAGCAATTAACATGCAAGAAATACAATTGTAGAGATTAACATGGACAAGAACACTTATCTTGAGAAGAACTTGTCCTAAAATCAGCTATGTCCCTGCAACATTCCACCCAACCATAGGCCAGTTCGCTCATCAATTTATCAGCAACACTGCAACCCCCGAGATGGGCATGATTTTCTCAAGGAATAAGGGAACACTAGCAGACTCATACATAGCCAAGGGTGTAACAGAACTTAGCCAAGACAACATAGTTGGGTTTATCAGGCTACATGGGAAAACAAACCAACATGTGGGTTTCACAAAAATCTCATCCAATCCATCTCACATTTGGGTTTCACAGACTAATCACAGTCAAGCCAACATTCACCTTAAGGACCAGTTAAGCCGACAAATGAGTTTATCAAACTATACATAGTCAACCCATCTCACTGCTGGGTTTATCAGGATAACTAGCCAAGACATATTCATAAATGGGTTTATCATACTGTCTAGCCAAAGGTTACTCACTAGGTCAAACTCAACAAGACACAACCAAGCCAACAAATGGGTTTGTCAGGCTATCATCCAAGCCATCCTTCCAGTTGGATGTATAAGACTTCTAAGGAAATGGGAAGGAAGAACTTCTAAGCTATTGAGCTCATCTATAGAGCTAAGAACACCTTCACAAGACCTATTTGGCCTGGTTTTCCCACTGCCTACACACCCAACACAAGGAAGTGTCCCCTTCTCTGCTCCACAGTCCCTCAGGCTACACCTTCACTTCCAATTCTCTTGAGGATGTGCATAGCAGGTTTACCAACCTCTCTTATCTTATTGTGAGGTTCCACACTAGGTTTATGAAGCAACGTTTACATCTCTCCCATTCCTAAGTCTTGTATATGGTCTAGACCCAACCAGGGTGCATAACACAACCGCCACAGTGAGACTCCACAACACAGGATTTACTCTAGAACACGAGTAATAGGGTTCCATACACTCTGTATTCAAGATGATGTGCAACACAATAATGAGAGTATTTCTAAGGAAAAAACACTTTCAGAATTCAAGGATACACACAGGAAGAACTCATCTACCAAAGAGCTTCCACACCGATGGAGAATGAAGATGATGCCTTGAGCAAGATGTCCCACTGCCCCCAAATTGTGAGAGTGTAAAAACGAAAACGTATTGTCTGAGTTAAACTGGAATATGGTTCTGGTGTTTTCTTGTCCATGCAAGAAAAACATGATATTCAAAACTGGGTGGTTTTCCCAAATCGAATTTTCCCATACTCTTCCCCCTCGAGGCAATAACCACCTCAACCATATTATGGCAGAAATAAATGGTTGGGAAGAAAAGACAAGAAAATGAGTAGTTGACAGTTTTGATGGGATTTCCCCATGACACATGGATTTTCCCATGCTGGTTCAAGTTCAACATTCTCACCCTCTTATACTTAGTAAAATCATGGCCCGACTCATTATTTGTTGCACTGACATAGCTAGTTGTGGGTTTTTCATTAATTTGCATATTTACATGATGTTTACAAACTTGCTTGACTTAGCACAGAAACCATAGGAATCAACTATGATTTCTTATATATCGAACATTAATCAATGACAGGGCCTTGGCCTTGAGCTCCTGGCCATGATTCCATATAATATTTACGCCATATACATTAATCCAAATGAGGTGAAAACTAGGGTGTTACAGATTAGTTGTATAGTGAATAACCAAAGCATCAGTAAGCCTTATGATTTTGATATTATTAATAGAATAACCTTATAAATATTGTGTGGAACTTACACTTTCTTCTATGATATGAATTGAAGGAGTCTCTTAGGATAAATTTGCTGAATTGATCCCAATGAGGAGATCAATCAATGATTATCTCATGATGGACTTGATCACCTTCATACCATCTGTGGCACGAGATGAAGTTTGAATTTGATGAAGTTGTGGTCTATATTTTCACATAGATAGTGTCCTAGTATTAATGGATAAATAAATAATTTAACGAGACTTTCACTAAGCAATAACTGGCTCATTCTAGTACATGAAATCGTGTTAATGTCTAGCAGTGTACCTTGGAAAATTTCTATGGTTTCCTTACTATTTATGTTTGTAGTATTTTGTCTATTGATGAAGTTTAGGTTGATCTTAGTTAAATATTGTGTCAGTCCCTTGAATGCATTATAATTCTAGTTCTTATTTGATGCTTCATTGAAACATTTGTAGTAGCTTCATTGGTTTCATTTGATTTCCTTTGATTCAATGGTTTATGGAAAGATGTTTTTATTTCTTACTCAACTGATGCATTTCTTCACTTTCTGCTCTCTTCCAGATTTTGTTGGACTCCTTCTTAGCCATATATGGGACACTTCCTTTAATTGAGGGATTATTGACTTTCTACAGTCTTGAGCTTTGTGACCAAATACATCGAAGATGTAGCATTTTACAGTGTAACAAAATATCACAATATGTCTACCGTGATTGCATCTCCAACATCTTAATGCGTTCTTGGAATTTTCAAGGCGTAATCTTGCATAGAATTTGTAGTCCAAATATTTGTGTTAGTCCCTTGAATGCTTCTAGTCCTCATTTGATTCTTGATTTAACCCTTTGTTGTAGCTTGAATCGGGATTGGTTTTAGTCTATTTCCACTAATTCAGGGCCTGATTAGAGGAAATTTGGGGTCTAAAATGGGCCTTATAAGAAAACGTGCCAAAATAAGTTTTTGTGAGTTGGAATTCAAGAACCAATAGAATTTCAATAAAATAAGTCAACCATAATGGTTGAATTGACATGTTTGTCATTAAAAAAAACTACTTTTTTTGTTCATATTTTCGACATATCTCATTGCGTTTTTACTCAAATTTTGATCGAGAGATCTCATTGGATGCGGAATTTGATTCCGCATCCAACGAGTACCCACACTGCATACTTTTGATGGACCCCGCTACCCCAAAAACAAGAAATACCTAAAAAAACATGATGATGACATCATCATCACATTTTTTCAGGTATTTCTTGTTTTTGGGGTAGCGGGGTCCATCAAAAGTATGCAGTGTGGGTACTCGTTGGATCCGGAATCAAATTCCGCATCCAACTAGCTCTCCCGATCAAAATTTGAGTAAAAACATAGGGAGATATGTCGAAAATACGAACACAAAAAGTAGTTTTTTTCTTTCTTCCTCCAAAATTAATCAATATTATTTTATTATTTTAACTATTATTTTATTATTTTCCTTAGGAGGCCCATTTTAGACCCCAAAATTCCTCTAAAAATTTGAGAAAATATGTTTTTATTACCTTTTAGTTGCATAAATTAATTGTCTTCACTTTTTCGATGCTTTTATGCTGATTGTATATTTTCTTTGTAATTACTTATTGTTATTCAAAAAAATAAATGAGCTCTACATAGCTAAGTGAAGAGAAATATGGTCTATGCACTAGGTTCCTATGCATTGATCGTAGGATACCTATTTACACAAGACAAACATTCATCTAATGAAATAATAAATTGACATATTTACAATGCATAATTTTATTAGCCTCCACAACCTTGATCGAGCACAATGTCTGATTTTATTAGTTTATCGATTTATCAAGATTTAGGTCCCCACATGTTTGTTGGACCATTAAGGGACAAGAGAACAAGTGGAGTCCCCACTTGCTTTGAATTTAGTCAGTGCAGTTGTGTTTCATTGACACCTTCCAGTTGTGACTCATGAGTCTAAATGTTCTATTGTTGATGACATGATTCATGTTATTTGAATAATGATATTGTTCCTCGATTTTTACAATATTTTACAAATTAGTGAAATGTTTTCTAGTTTTTACAATTTGTTTATAATGAAGTGAAATAATCTCCAAGATTTTACAATATCTTATAACGTAGTGAAAGAATCGTGAAGATTCTACAACATTATATAATAAAATGAAAGATTCACTAGGATTTTACAATATTATATAATAAAAAGAAAGATTCACCCCTTTTTTATACATATAAATTTTGGGGGGGTTCTTAAAATAATCCATGGTTCCTAGTTAACAAAAATTAATATATATTGCATAAAAATCAAACGAAAGATTATTTTCAAGACAATAGTAAAATCTTCATTTAACTAAGGTTAAACCAACTTCCCATTTTTTAAAAGAAAAGCTATAAGAGCAAAGCCAAGGAAAGGCTTGGGGGGGCTGATCATTATTCTTGGATGGGATTGAAGAGAATTTCCAAAAGAACACTTAAATAATACAAAAGATGACTTCCAAACACTAGCATCCTCATCCTTAGGAGTTCTAGTTTCTATTTCATGTTGGAGCCAGCTTAGGGGGATCTAATTTAGAACCAGGAATGGTATCCGGTCATGGTTGGCAGGAACATGGCATTTCTAAGGTCATCTAGTAATCATTCCCAAGGTTAGAAAAAGAGGGTGTCTTATTAATTTTGTGGGTTGAATTTTGTAGGGTGTTGAGCCATTTTAAGCTATGTAATTGCAAGTAAGAGGTTTTCTCTATTCCATATTCCATTTATGTTTTTAATTATGTTTATAAGTTGATATTAAATCTATTAAGATTGGTATGCTGTAAATAATCCTTCATCTACGTGAATAAATGTTTTTGAATTTTTTATTAGCTTCAGATAGAATCTAAGGTAAACTTCTTATAAGGATTGTACAAAATTAGTTTTAAATATTCAACAAACCTCTATTAGGGTTTAGACTATATTTTAACATTTAGTATTTATAGATATTATGATCAAACATTTCCCAAAACCATGTAAACAACATTGAATCCACACATAGAAATCCTAGATCCTAGCAACAATATAAAATATATATTTAATCATTTTACCAAGATAGGACAAAGTTACTTTCCAAGCAAGTATTCGCTCGAGCCAAGAAAAGCTAGTGTTGGATCTCTGATATTAAAACTAGATTATTAAAATCAACACATGAACAAATTATCATGTAGGGTTAAACCTAGAATAATGCTTAGAATTTTATTACAAAACATCCACAAAGAGCTACAAACACAGTTAGTTTATAAACTAACCTTTAAAATTAAAAATCTACATGCCAAATGATAGAACAAAAGTAAAGAATGATAGAGAGAACCAACCCATTGGGGTTTCCCAAATCTACACTACCAATGTATCTAGAATTCTAAAATGATTCCTAAAACACTACACACGGCACTGGCCGGAAGCTGTGTTTAAACATTTAAAAGAGACACATATATTCACCAATGTCACCAAATAAATAAGCTATCAAATTAAATAACGAATTGACAGTAAACTATCAAACGGATTCATGATCCAGGGATCGAATCCCTTGACATCCAAGTCCACATAAATCAACTTTACCAGAAGCACGATTTTAACTCCATACAAAATGCATCGAATTGGATGGAAGCCTTGTTAAATAATTAAAAGAATTAAATAAAATTAGACAACTTCCAGATAAGTGAACCAAGGTATCAGGATACCATCCAACCATCGAACATATTAAGCGTTGGATGGAACCGGTTTATGCCTTTTAAAAGAAATAATAGAGACCACAAATCAACCATTGCATCCCATAAGCATTGGCTGGGAGAATATTAAGACATGTAAAATAAATAATAATGATAACAAGTCAACCATCGAATCCCATTAGAATTGGATTGAATCCTTCTTATGTTTTTAAAAGAAATAAATAAAATTACATAAACCATTCCATATAAGCAATCTAGGTTACCACGACAATAAACCCACCATCGAAACACATATGGCTGTATTGTTAGACACCCTATAGAAGGAAGGGATGAAAGCAACGTTGGAATTATAACTGTATTAAGACATATTAAGAATTTAAATAAACAACAGAGCTAGGGAATTTGCCAAGCTTCTCTAGTGAAGCGAATTACACAAAATACCTCAAACCCAATAAATAAATATAAATAGTATTACCATAGTGCCATTGATGGAAATGGAACTATTAACTCATAACCCCTCCTTTATAACATAAATACAGTGGTCCTAGCAATGTTTTCCCAATTAAAATTAAGTAATAAAACTGCATTGTGTTAGACATGCTCTTCAATACACATAGTTACAAATTAAAATCGCAAATATTAAATGCAGAAAATTACGGAGAGAACAAAACGTCAAAATAAAAAGACTAACCCCATGATTTGTAACTTCTTTTACCGGATAACAACATTTAAAAACATAGGCTAAGAGAGCCAAGTAGGCTTCTAAAGGCTCCAAGAAGTGAGGCGGGCAGTGATTTTGGATATTTTTGCAAGAGGTCGAGGTTTGGTGTTTAACAATGGCATTGGATGGGGGGGGGCATCTCATTCCCATCCACCTAATGAGGAGGACCTGAATATTGGGGAAATCTCGATCATCTTAGCAGCCCAAGAATTTTATGGCCCCCTTGGTCAAGATCGCAAACCTGGACAATGTTTTTCAAAAGCAGCAGCGATACCATCCATGGTGGTCAAGTAGATAACTCTAAGGGATAAGATCCAACACATGTCAAATCATGATCTAATTGGGAAATTTATTGGTCTACAACCATCTGAGAAAGCTTTGATTTGGTGGATCAACTCTTCTTGGAAGCCTAAAGGACATTTTGACCTTCATTTGGGTTCCAAATTTTTTTACAATATCCTTTATTAGTCTAGAGCATAGGAATCGAATCATTGATGGCAAACCGTATTTCTAGTACTCTGGAAGCCTCTTTTTACAACCTGGGAAAGAGAAATTTAGTCCAGAAAAGGAGGATATGAGAATAGCCCCTGTATCGATTTGGTTATACTCTCTTCCCGTTAACCTAAAAAATCCCTCACTCAGCTCTACAAGGCCTGCACCACCGAAGGACAACCATACACGACCCTCATTTGACCCCATTTGACCCCATTTGACCCCAACACCCTAAAAAAGGCTCAAAAATATGCAAAAGGGCTTAAAATCCCTTGAAAAGAGCCAAAATAGCTCTCATAAGGGCTAAAACCTCCAAAAAGGGGCTAAAACCCCTCAAAGGAGCTTAAGACCACCAAAAGAGATAAATATTGAGTGAAAGGGGCTAAAAACCCAAAAAATGGGCTAAATCCCAACCAGAGGATTAAAACCCTAAAAGTCTTGAGAAAAAGTATAAATAGAGGGGTGGGGGTCACTCTCAAATCATCCCTTCCTTGCATACTATTATGTTTCCCAAGTGAGTGCCTTGAGACCATTTTCCTCTCAAGCCATACACTCTCCCTCTCATCCATTCTCCCATTGAGCCATAGCTCCCCCATTCTCAAGAGAGGTGCTTCTCAAAGCTAGGGCATGGTGGCGCATTTCCACCCATAGAAGGTATAATCTATGTTTTGTGTTGTATATTTTAGTTTTTCTAACATATTTTCTTGTAGATCTATTGCTTAACATATACTTGCAGGTTTTCATGGTTTGCTTGCATGTCTTTGGATGTTTCTAACAAGCTGTATGCAGGGTATTGGAGCTCAACCCATAACCTTGTGTGCAGAGGGGTTTTATTTATGTTTTCTTTCTTTTTCTATCTGTTTTCTTTGCATCCATTGCTAGAAACCCTATCCTTCCGTCATATAGATGGAGGGTAGTCGTTGCTGTTCTATAGCAAGGGAGAAATCCTTACTACCGAATTGGCAACCATACCGGGTCAATCCCACTAGATCCTTGGGTTTTTTTTTATACTTTTCTTATTTAGGGTGATTGATATTTTTATTTAATTTTTTTTATTGTTTCGGTCATGGTACTGGTTACTGTTCGTCGTTCTATGATTTGCAAATTGCTCAACTATGCAAAAACGGTGAAACCAAATTTTTGAAAATGCACCTATGTTCAGGATTGCTTTTTGCCCAAACCGTTCATCCATTTGCAAATATGCCCACACATAGGGGTAAAAGGGCCCATTTTTGAAGTGGATTTTCAACCGTTTGAGGTAATTCATCACAGTTTGATCACAATCCACTTTGCAAAAACAAGTCTTGTACAGGTGTGCGACCCATTTTCGGGCTTGACTATTTGCTTCTATTAGGACTGTCAGTGCAGTTCAGCCACCTCTGTCCATCAATATGTGTTTATTTCATTTCAGTATCTATTTATTTCATTGCAACCTATGTAAATGTCAGCTAAATTTAATGGTTAATGGATTAATGAATCTGATCAAAGCTTGATTAAAATTTTTTTTACTGTAATTAAAATAAACATCTTTCCTAGCCCTTCCTCCTCTACCCAGTCATCACCCTTCGGGTTATTCTACGATAAGATGAAGGGTGAAGCTCGTATTATAATAGGCATATCACCTATCATTTTTCAAAGCCACTAAAAACCGGTGACTTGGAAGGTAGAGGGGGTAGAGATGGAGGGCTTCTCACGGAGCTCAGCATCCTCCTTGCTAATTGACCTTACATCTGGAGGGTGAACTGTGGATCTACGGATGCGCTTAGTCCCATTGTGTTGAGAGCCCGACACCCTTCCTGGTTGAAGAGAAATATAGGTGCAAGGTAGTCACCTAGTCAGGCTACCATAGTTCAGATTCAGGTATGGCATGTAGTTAAAATTTTTGTTTACAATTTATTGCTTTCATTACCCATGTTTATGAAATAAACCAAACAATATCTATGGACTATTAATAAAGCATAAAAGTAACCATTAAGTGTAACACAAATATAAAATACATACACACAAACCATACCATATAAACCAACCAAACTTAGTTCATGACGCTAAGTGAGCCATTAAAATTTATAATTTACACTAAGTCAAACGTCTGCAGTTTTTGAGGACATAAGTCCCTGACTACCTTAACCATGAGAATTACTTGGGATTATCCTAGAAATTCATTGTGAGGAGTACCAAGGAAACCCCAAATTAACTGGCCACTGAGAGGAATTGCCAAGCGAAATGGGCAACAATCCCCATCGATTGACTAGCACTCCCGTGGGGAAAAATCCAAGTGCTGGCTTTTGGAAGTCTTGGTGGCCGAGTGACCACCTAAAGCCAATAGGAAGCCATTAAAACCTAGGTCCAAAAATCATCACCATATTTCACCATTTTGACATACAAATCAGACACGATTGATCCCCGATGTTCTTCCTCACGCCTGAGAGGCGACCCACCACAGTTCAGGTCCTTGAACCAACACCATCAAGACCATTCTTGATGACCCTCTACATGATCAAAAGGCCACAAAGCCTCTGATTCAGACTCAGAATCATACCAATATGAGCCAGAATTGCATACTGCACCATCAATCCCCATGGTTGGTGCAAACATGGATCCATTTTTCAACGTAGTGATTGGTAGTGGACCCATGTCCACACCCCACACCACCACCAACACCACTAATTGTGGACCTATCATGGTCATGCAAACCATCATAAGCCAGCTACCACCACCCACATTGACCAATCAAGTTGTCCCACCTGTAATAGATGGGGGTAGTCTGCCTTCCACTCACATTGTCCCACTTGGCATGCCTGGGGGCAGTGGCCCTTCCACCTACACTGCCCCTCCTGTCACACATGGGGTTAGTGCCCCTTCCACTCACATACTTCCTTTTACCACACTTGGGGGCAGTGGCCCATCCAGAACAAGGCCACAAGTACCCCCAGTTATGCAGGTGCATCATGTCCCTGCAAACCCCACCACCATTTCTGCACCATCTAACATCAACCTTGGGTCAAACCTTCCTTTCATGGCACATCTCAACTTGCTTGACTTGGATCAATTAACAAATGACCCTATTCGCCATCAAACGTTTTGGCCTGTCATGCCAACCAAACTTCCCTCAGACATTCCCAAGTTTGAAGGGAAGGCAGGGGAGTGCCCCCAAAATCACATCATGATGTTTCACCTATGGTGCTCATCAAACAACATCATAGATGATTTGATCAGACTTTGACTGTTCCAATGCATCCTCACAGGTGTTGCAACCAAGTGGTACATTGAGCTACCACAAGCCAAGTATTGGATTTGAACTCCTTGGCTTCATGTTCCTGCAATATTTCCAACTCCCTGTGAGATACGATGAAGGGGTGGAAATCTTGTTATCTTTCCTCCAGAATATTGCGACCCACATAATTGACCACATCCATGAGTGGTGGTGACGTCGTAGTTTGTGCAAGATCCAACTAGATGACAGGATCTTCCTGGATTGGTTCCTAAAGACTTTGCTACCACCTCTAGCAAAGGATGTCGCATCCAAACATCCCCAATCCAAAGAGGAGGCCATATTGAAAGCCGAGCAATTTGATATGATCTATGCACAGTCTGGATACCTTTACACTATCATTTCAGATTATCCCCGTGTGGACACCCCCTACCGAGATGCACCGGGGGTGTCCCATGCTGTAGATGGCATCATAGGTTCTGTCTCTCACCAACCACAGCACCGTATGACACCACCTAAAATACCACCACAACCAAGCAACACCCCTAGTGTTGAGTACCAAAACCAAACTCTAGACTATGCAAGAATGATGTCCCAGTCTGGAGCCACAACTTCTTATGCAAAAACTGTGCCACCGCAGAAGGCCCAGGCATTAGCTTGGCCAACACAATAATACGCGAGGCAAATGCCCACATTTGTGGCACTGATACCCACCGAAGTCTACTATGCACCACCGATTCAAGCTGTTCAAGCCCCCGCCCCTACTCCACCTACTCCATTGGGATAGGTTTTTGCATAGAAAAACCATCCCAACCAGCCATCCCCCAATAACTGACAAGGAAAAGCCAAGAATAGCTGATGCCAAAACCAAAATCCTCAATGACCAAATGCACCAAGACACAACGCTCTGTTGCATACAAACCAACCATTCACACTATGTGAGGTTTACGGGCACTACACATTCGAGTCTCCCTTCATGGGTCATGATAAATAGGCCATTAGAAATAAGGTTCAACATGCCACCAATACAATAGACCAAGCCCAACCCAACCCAACACCACTGGGACCTCCTCCTATTGTGCTCCAAAACCCATTACTAGTCCAAGGATTGGTGGCAATTGCACCCCCTCCCCAACCCAATCCCAACGCTCTAGGGGCACCTCTGATGGCAGAAACAGGTGTCCACCACCTGCTAGCTATGATAACTGAAGAGGTTCATTTACAAACCATACAAAATTAGTATGAAACCAACACCGAACCCGCTGACACATTAGTGGCATCTACATCCAAAACTACCAATGTACCTCTTTAGTTAACCCCTTTCTCGTGCCCCCTCATACGTCGGGTTTCCAACAATGCCACGGCTAGAGCTGCTGTAAACTACAGCATCATGGATGAGTTGGCCCAAATACCCACCACCATGTCCACTCTTGAGGTACTCAAAACTTTCCTAATTGTTATAGCAAATTTCACCACACTAGGTGAATCACACTTTGTATGGCCTTCCCCTGTCCCGCTGCAGACTCTTTGGACCCCATGGACCACATTTTATCCTTTGATGTTACCTTTATCATCCCCAAAACCATATAAAAGATGATATATGCGGATTTTACCCCGATAACTGCATACATACGCGGATATATCCCCAATAACCGCATACATCGGGATGGGTGCATAAATCCAAATCCTTTTGGACTTTTCCTTGACTTGGATCCGACTCATTCGACTCCTAGCCTCCCAAACCATAGGAATTTCTCTCCGTAACACTAATGTAGTGGAAAGCCTTAATAGTCACCCTTGGTGCCGTGGACCCCTCTGAGTCCAATTTGATCACATTCGACACAGAGAATGGAGAACCATGGATGCCATCAACCATTGCCTTCCAAATCCTAGTGTCTATTTAGAATTTGGTCATGCACCGGTACATAGTGGATGAGGGTTCATCCACATGCGTTATGCTTACCCTAGTCTAGCAGACTCTTGGATCTCCAATTTTGCAACCATCCTCTACAGCTTTGCAGGCTTATGATGGCCATCCCACTAAATCCTATGTTGGAGATAGCTACCATCATACACACTCTTTCAGTCAAATTGGCCTAGTTAAATCACTATCCTAAGTTTAATTGACATCAGTGGAGCATTAATTTCCATCATCCAGTCACACCCACGCCTTCCTATAGTCAAGGAGGCTAACTGGAGCACTTCGGGGGTGATCTGAGTGATATTAATGCACCTAACTGCTAACTGGTGGTTACAATCAGTTCAACCAGTCAGTTAGGGAACCTCCTCTCATTAAATATATTATTTAATGATTATTTATCATTATTTAATGATCTGGAGTCAACAGGGCGCCTCCACCAACTTTTGATGGTCAGTTCAGTTTTAGTTAACTTCATCGGGGTTCATTGAAGTCATGGAGCACTAGCACTTGATGGTTGGATTGCTATGACATGTGTTTGATCTCCTTTAGTTGAGATTCAGTCATTTATTTGCACTCCAACTTCAGTTAGGGTTTGGTGAGTCAATTAGGTTTTTGGTCAAGTGGTTAACTGAATGAGATTGAATGGTTGAGAGTCAGTTAAGCTAGACTCACTCACTGAATTCGAATTGTCTCCTTAGGTATTCGAATTCTTCATGGAGTTAAGCCATTGCTCAGCATTGGAATTGTAACCTTTTATTGTTTATTAAATATACAGAGAGGAAACCAATTCGGGTTCCGATTATTTCCAATTCATGAGTATTTGTTAATTAGTCTTTGATGATTTTGATTCCTACTTCATAGATCATGTGCAAGAATTAATATGGTATCAGAGCTTACGGCGGGACGAAGAACAATCTCTCAAAAACAAGATTTTTGACAGATTTCTCCATGGAATTTGAGCAATAGCTCAAAAATCCAACACTACACCAGAAGCCAAGGCTTACAACTCAATATCCCAAGTAAAGAACTTGTTGATCAAGCTTTCTTGATTGACTATGCTGGGTGTGATGAAAGCCTAGAATGTGGAGGCTGTCTGACCTTACGGTGCCCCTTTTGTTTTGATTTGCAGGTTTTATCAGGTACAACTTCGAATGGACTCATCAATCCCTCTTCTCACCCCATTCACAAGCTATTCGGAATGGAAGTTGAAGATGATTGCATCTCTGAAGAGATGAGGTCTCTATGAGGTGTCTATTGGACTTGGAAAAGAGTCTTATGAAAATGAGAATGACTGGCTAAATGACAGTGACAGAGCTTTTGGATCAATATGTCTAGCCCTTGATGATAGCTTGCACTACCTATACTGTTTTGTTGAATACCCAAAGGAAGTCTGGACAATATTGGACAAAACCTTTGGAAAGCACAATGAGGATCATAATAGTACTTTGGAGATTACAGCCAGCACCACAAGAGTTCTTCACTCAAAACTCTCAGCCTCTACTCTCTCTATCGAAGTTGTTCAAGATGAAGATGAAGCAGAATCTTCTACACATTCAATTCAAATTGAAGAAAGTCTCCATGTAGTGACTCCTTCTCCTGATGCTCCGGAAGTTCATGAGATCTATGATATCTCATCTTCTCATATTGCTGAAACAGAAGAAGACATTCAAATCTCTGATATTGAATAAAAATACTACTGCACTTCCATGCAAACATTCACCAGTGATTTTCCTTTGAATTCTGTGCAAAATTTACCAGTAATTGCTTCCGAAAGTGAAGAGAAATTTGATTTTTCTCCCTCTAATGTTGCTGCTGGTGTGAAAATATGTAAAAAATTGGATATTTTGGAGGAAATATCAGATTATAAGAGTGACACATTCACTCCCCATGATCTAGATCTTCCAGCAAATTCCTACAGGATTGCATGCACCAAAATTTAGAATTTTGAAGAAAAAGAAAACTGTGCATCTACCGTCTTGGTTGACCATAATTTTGGATCTGATATGATATTATTTTGATCTGATCTGATGTTTGTTGGTTCAAAATTTCAGGTTCATAAACCTTCAGTACTGCTTGTATCTGTTCTCCTCAATGGTGTGAAGAAACAAGTACCGCAAGTCTCCTACAAAACTGCTGCTGGGGATTTGATTTCATTTCACAGTTTTGGATCTGTTGTGAACTTATTTAGATCCAATTTACATTCTAATATGATATTGTTTTTTTCATATTTTAAAATTCAAGATCTTTCAGTCATGCTTGTAGCTGCTCTCACCAATTCCGGTGTGAAAAATCAAGTACCGCAATTCTTCTTCAAATTTGCTTATGGGGATTTGGTGTTAGTTTCCTCTTGTGAGGTTGCTGATATTTTATTTTGTGATTCATTAGCTATTTCAGAATCTATATCAGATTATGGAGCTCAAACATTCGCTCTCTAGAGTCCCAGGGATTCTCTACCTTTGGTCACAAGCTCATCTCCTCACAAAACTAGTAAAGAGGAAGACATTCTGCATCCGCTTGGACACTTGCTCCCAAAAATTGGGGCTGATTTTACCATTCATGGTTTTCTGTTCAAGGCTGCAACATATCAGTTTCTTGAGTGTTCCACACATGGTTTGAATCCTCAAGAACCTTTGCTCTCTCTTCAGATGATTTCAATTGCTCTACATGGATCCGGTTTTCACCGTGCCACTGTTTATATTTCTGATTCACTTGAGTGCATTGTTCTTCTTCCAAAGTGGAAGATTCCTCCAGACATATTCATTTAGTTTGGATTCAGAGGTTCACATGCACAGTCTTAGTATACTGCTGCATAGAAGAACCAATTCTTGATTCACTGCATAGTTTGAGGGGGGGTATTTTTCCCATGAGGTTTTCCCCATTTCCTTGGTTATATTAAGCAGTTACTTTATTGTACAGGGTGACCTATGGCATTAGTTTTTCGGGCCCTAGCATTTTATGCATCTATGTTTTCTAACTCTTCCTAAGTATAGATTAAGGGGGGGTGTTGGAGACATCTACCATCATACACACTCTTTCGGTCAAATTGGCCTAGTTAAACCAATATCCTAAGTTTAATTGACATCAATGGAGAATTAATTGCCATCATCCAGTCACACCCATGCCTTCCTACAGTCAAGGAGGCTAACTGGAGCACTCCAGGGGTGATCTGAGTGATATTAATGCACCTAACTACTAACTGGTGGTTACAATCAGTTCAACCAGTCAGTTAGGGCACCTCCTCTCATTAAACATATTATTTAATGATTATTTATCATTATTTAATGATCTGGAGTCAACAGGGCGCCTCCACCAACTTTTGATGGTCAGTTCAGCTTCAGTTAACTTCATCGGGGTTCATTGAATTCATGGAGCACTAGCACTTGATGGTTGGATTGCTATGACATGTGTTTGATCTTCTTCAGTTGATATTTAGTCATTTATTTGCACTCCTACTTTAGTTAGGGTTTGGTGAGTCAATTAGGGTTTTGGTCAAGTGGTTAACTGAGTGAGATTGAATGGTTGAGAGTTAGTTAAGCTAGACTCACTCACTGAATTCGAATTGTCTCCTTAGGTATTCGAATTATTCATGGATTTAAGCCATTGCTCAGCATTGGAATTGTAACATTTTATTTTTTATTAAATATACAGAGAGGAAACCAATTCTGGTTCCGATTATTTCCAATTCATGAGTATTTGTTAATTATTCTTTGATGATTTTGATTCCTAGTTCCTAGATCATTTGCAAGAATTAATAGCCTAAGGAATCCTCCCCCATGTCCCCATCACATTAGCCAAGAAAATAGTACTGATTGACATAGAGGTTTTCAATGCTCAATTGTACTATAACCTTCTGCTCAAAAGAAGCTATATGTATGCCATGAGAGCCGTAGCATCAACTATTTTCTATCTCATGATGTCCCCCCATGAAAAGAAAATCATGACGGTTGATCAACTGACTTATCACGATCCGCAAGGGCTAATGACACCCACCAATGTAATCCCTATGATCAACACCATTGATCTGCAAGGGCTAACCCCACCCACCAATGTTATCCCTACGGTCAACACCATGGTTGACAACATACCAGCCTCACCATTGTTGAATGTGGGCCCTAGGTTGTTTGTCGATACAACCATGATAGCTTATTTCCCCTTAGTGTCACAACCAATGACACCAAATGAGACTATGGATTTTTGCATGGTCTCATCTAGCACTGCTACACCCAAACAACAACTGTAGCTGCAACCCCAACCGCAACCACAACACCATCCGTAGCCGCAGCATTATATGCAGTCGCCACCACAACCTCACCCACACATGCAACCATCAAGGATTTATCTGGGATCCTCCCTTGTCCACACAATTTCCTTCCTCTTTCCCTCACCTGGTGTCATGAGAAAGCCAGTAATGGACAGCTTAAACTTACTGAACTTTACATTGGGAATTCCCATGTGGTATCTTGATCCACCGGCTCAACCACCAATGCCCCAAGTAGTCTTAACCCCTGTGCAACCCATTGCAGTCAAATATCATCCTTCATCCGGCCTCCAAAAACCAACCACCCACTACAACAAAACCTTGCCATTAGCGTCTCTTTTAGCTTTTTTTTAGCGTCCACTGTCACTTTTAGTGTATTTCTCATCATTTTTTGGACAAAGTGGATGCTTTTCCATGAGATGACACTAGTAATGGAGTTATTTGCGTCCCTTTTTAAACATTGGCACTATTTTGGATGCTAATTAGCATCACAATTAATGTCCCAATTATCATCCCAATTAGCATCCCAATTAGTGTCTCAATTAGCGTCCCAATTAGCATCTCAATTAGCATCCCAATTAGCATCCATTTTTAAAATTTGGCGCTATTATGGAGGCTAATTAGCATCCCAATTAACGTCCCGATTAGTGTCCCATTAGCATCACAATTATCATTCCAATTAGCATCACAATTAACTTCCCAATTAACGTCCAAAAAAGCGTCCCATATAACGCCCTGAATAGCCTCCAAAAAACGTCCTGAATATCATGACAACATATATTAATCCATGGTTAGCGACAAGAATTGTGCCATGAATTTTGGGAGGAAAAATATCCAACATAGCACCAAGTATAGAGCTAGGAATTGCACCTAGAAAACATCCAACATAGTGCCAAGTATAGAGCTAGGTATAGTGCCTAGAATAATGCCAGAAAATTCGAAAAGAACCGCGCTATGAGTTGCTCTAGGTTTAGAGCTGTGAATTGTGTTCAGAAAATGTCCGACATAATGTTAGATATATCAATGTCGATGCCATTGATCATTATTCATGTGATAGTACATTTGGATCATCATTTATCATAGTGGAACCTAAATTATCATAATCATGACACTTTTGGATCTTGATTAATCATAATGAGGGGTAAATTACCTTAATGCCACCTAAATTGCTCTAATGGAATTTGAGTGTCCCCAACAACATTTGATAGAACCTAATTTCATCTGATTGGCCCTAACAACATGATGATGATGCATTACGATAATTATAATGGAGCGCATGGATATGATTTGATAAGTATAAGACTATATCATCCATTCTTGTGAGGTAGTGGGCTCCTTGGTCATTATTATCGTAATTTTATTGATGATGACTAAGAAGATGACAATGATGTCGATTTATTGTATGATGATGATGACAATGTGGATGTCAACAATGATTATGCATGTGGTAGCACTTTTGGATCCTAATTGATTCTAGTGTAACCTAAATGTCTGTAACGACATCTAAACGAACCTATTATCATCAAAATGATTGTAACAACATATAAATTACTTTAACAATTACATGACATGAATCCTATTGGCGATGAGTGACTAAGAACACTAATGGCATAAGAGTGACTATAATGACAATGATGACGGTGATTTTGTTGATGATGTACTTAGT
Source organism: Pseudotsuga menziesii (assembly GCA_001517045.1). Taxonomy (NCBI): domain Eukaryota; kingdom Viridiplantae; phylum Streptophyta; class Pinopsida; order Pinales; family Pinaceae; genus Pseudotsuga; species Pseudotsuga menziesii. The sequence continues at coordinate 344,360 of LPNX010781098.1, read as the reverse complement.
GTTGGCGATGATGATGATCTTAATGTACTTAATGCTGATAAGGATGATGATCTTAATGATAAGGAGGATGATGTACTCAATGTTGGCCCTATCATATGCATTTAACAAATTCATAAATGTAATAGGAATTTAACAAAAGAAAATTTTCCATTATGTTGTTTTTTAATTTCATAAAATATATCTTAAACTAGATTTAATGGAAGAAAGTTAGGTCTAGAAAAATGTTTAATGTGGTTTTGCTATTTCTAAAATATTTGAGTGTATTGTTTTTCAATATTTATTTTGAGTTTTATTGTGTTTTAATATTTATTTTTAAGAATTAATATTTGACAAATATGTTATGCAAATAAATTATATTGCAGTTTTAAAACTTCCTAATGAAACTCCTGTCATCAAAATGGGAGCTAATTTCGTATTGAAAAAAAAATCTCATCACTAAATGTTTGATGGAGCATATTTGTCATAAATTGTCTATCTCACCACATCATAGGTTCCATATCGGGAAACCTCGAAAAATAGGGGTTTATTTACCCATTGATCGTAATAGGTTCCAATTTGGGAAACCTCCAAAAATAAGGTTTTACTAGATTTTCCACAATAGGATTTTGAAAGTGTATGTGTCATTGTTGAAAAAACTTACAGGTTGAAAAATGATTTCAGGGTTGATATTTTTACAATGATTTGAAGTGCTGTAAAAGTGGCCAGTCACCCCTAACACACATGTCAGTTACAGGGTTCAACTAGGGAAAATTGTTTTCATATCCACATCAATAAAAACCACTGGGATCCCTTCCCTGTTCAAGACCTAATGGGACTGAACCCTAAGGAACTTCAAATAATGATATCTCTTCCAGGAAAAAGAGGGCTAGGTTCAAGCTAAAATTTCAAACTCAATTCTCCTAACCAATCAAACCCTCGACGTCCGTGCAATCAAATAACTTCTTGCATTGCTACAATATATATGGGGACACCCAAGTTTGTTACAACAAAGGAAATTGAGGTCATGGATGTGTGTTTATGTGTCTCTAGATAAATGGGTCAAGGAACTGAATTATTTCCTCGATCTGAAAGACTCAGAACTTTTGATTCTCTTAGAGACTATGAAGACAATTTTACAAAATAATGGAACTCGAAGGTTACCTAAAATTCCCAAGATTTGTGTTTTTTGTATTTTTTGTAAGTAATTTTTTTTCTATTAACAAAATACACAGAGCTGCAAAGAGGCGAAACTTGTTAGGAGGGAATTTCATAATACCTTCCCCTTTTCCCTATAAGGGTTTTCATAGTTATTCATGACATTAACTCTTGGAATGAAGCTTGAGTTTCTATAGTAACTTAAACTAAAGTTGTTTTCTTCTTCTTAAGATAACCTAAATTCAAAAGGAAGAGACTTTTCTATGTAATCTCTCTAAAAAAAAGCACAAAAATTGGAGAGATGAAATTTGACCCAAGCCTTCCAATGGATTCGCCAAGTATTCAAATAAATTTATACCTCTACCATTATTTTGCAGCCTTACGACCTTTTGCTCTTCATACCACCCCATCCTCACCCACCAATACTCCTCCTAATTAAATACATTTACATATTTTACACAACAATTTAGAACATTTATAAATCATAAAAAATAATTAATTTAAATAATTCAATAATTTATTATGATAATATGTTGAGATAATACAATACACGATATATATATATGCTATTTGGGTGTGAAGCATCAATCAATAGACATGCTGCAATCCAGAAAATGTAGTTGGGTAGGTGTCTCATTTTGCATACATGCTAGGCTATAATGATGGGTGTGATAGGTTAATGCTAACCATATTACTAGAATTAATCATATTACTATGACGGCCTTATAATACATGTATAAGAATGTTGTACAATTGTACCTAATGCTATAATTAATACCAACTATATTTATCCAAATCCATCCTTTTATAAATTTTTTGAGGTTAAGGCTTGTAAATGGATTTGTAAAACCACTTTCTTTATATATTTTGAGACTACAAACTTAGCAAATAGCATTTAATGAATGCCAATTAGATAGTTGAAAGTAATATTGTTATAGTGAAGTCTTTAGAGCTTCATCACTAGTTAGAAAATATTAAATGCTTCATGACATATTTTTATTTTCTATCTTTCAATCATGTTTACAGAGAAGTGAATGTGGAAGCTGATACTCTCTTAAAACTGAAGCTGGGAAATATGGATGGAAGATTAAAGTTCTTTCTTTTCTGTTCTGGAACTCATTGTAGAACCAGAAATTTGGTTCTTTTCCAAATAGTCACTCTGATCTTTGTTTTTAGTACTAAGAGAAGATTTGTTGGTGAATTTTATCATATGTTTGGATTTTGAAAATTTGTTGGATTGGATCTAGTTTTTTCGGGTGGTTCTCTCTTCCTCGATATTGGGTTTGTTAGTATTTACCAAGTATAATTTTGACTATGATGATCATATTTTGATCATTAGATCTGATATAACTTTAACACAATTTTTTTTAATATACAAAAATTGTTTTTCTTACTAAAAAAAAATACACTCCCCCATAGAGAATTCAAATCTCACTATATAGCATGTTATATAAACAAGGTTTCCTTCAATATAAAAATCTCTATATTAAAAACATAAAAAATATTTATTTGAAAAAAATAACAATATTAGTTTCACTAATAAAATCACTCGTTCACACATAAACGGGTGGCTTGACACCCGAAACCCATTCTCTAATGAAAATTTCAAGTGGTGAGAAACGTTCAAAATTGAACCCTTCCCATCCCTTCCAAAGGGTTCTAGCCCTTCAGAGAAGTGTAAAGTTAAAATTCCCCTTCAAAAAAATTTAAAATATGAATTTTACCCTTTCAATTAAGAAGGGAATAATTTATATCAACATTTCAAAAGAAGGGAAACTTTTGAAATTACCCATCCATATAAATTTCTGAAGATGTTAAAATTTCTATGCTATAACGTTCATCTCATCATTCAAAATATTGGAAATATGATAAATTATAATCACTCAGTCACTCATGTGATGCATTCACTGCTTAGTTGTGCAGGATGACCAATAATCATTGATGAATACGAGACACTAGCCATCAAGATGTGACTCTGAATCTCAAGTCACTTCGGGCTGCAATCTAAAGTGTGTAAATGCGTCAACAACTACGACTATAACAAAAAAGAACTACTAGTCTACCACTAGGCCTAAAACGAGATCAAAATGTTGTGCCTACTACTTATGTGAAACTCGCTACCAATGTCCACTCTTTTTTCATCAAAATGAAATTCAAAAGGTCAGTTTGATGAGTCCTTTTCTATAAGAGTTAATTTCTTGCATGAATATCATGGACTCATGACAACTATAAACAACACTCGATGTCTTGTAGTTACAAATAATGACATGTATCTAGGATCACAAACTATGTACAGGTTGATTGATGCATTGCTATAGAGAAGTGTTCTTGGGCACATGATATGGAGAAACAATGGTTATTAATTAAAAAAAAAACAATTGTTGGCTCAAGAATAGTCTTTAATTTGATGGGTGGCATGATCATGATGTAATCTCCCTCTGTCCTTCCAAATATTGTGGTTTCTCACAACATTTGTCCTCAACACCACCAAAATACATATAAAAATTACTTGTATTTACATCCTCTTCCCTTTAAATCTTCATCTCATAGTCATAAATAAGGATTATTATGCGTGCACATCCTCACCTTATAGTACGAATTGGGTCAAGGCGTAGAGACAACCATAAAATATTAAATGTGTCAAGACGCAAAGAGTAAGAGACATGTATAAGTAAGTATTATATTAAATTTACCATCTAAGTCTTTAATTAACAATATCAATTAGCATTTCACATGTTTATGATATTCTTATCACTCATTACCAATGTGATTGCAAGGAATTCTTTGAAGGTGAAGTCCATAATTTTAGGTCTTCTTCCTCATTAGCATGCCTTTTGGTAAGACAATAAAGAGGGTAGTGGCATACATCGGCATGGAAAACAATTTCGACATAGAGATTTGCTAACTTGCTTGGTATGTAGGATTTTTTTTAATGTTTTCTGAGTTATGTATTATTTCCTGTTAGGTGCCCATTCCTTATCATTCTTAGATCTCTCAAGCTTTGATTGCGCTAGAATGCCTCAATATGGTTAGGACATAGTATAAGTAGTTTTTTTTGTATAATGAAGTGTGCTCCAACTTTAAAAAAATACAATAAAATAGTTGTTATGTTACTAAACTGTAAAATTAATGATACATGCATGACAACTTAATGTGTTCAAAACAATTTTTTTTGAAAATATATCATTTTTTCATTTAAATATTGAGGAGTGCTCAATTATTAAAAATTGTAAAAATTTGAAAGAACAATATTTATTTTTTACATTTTTTTGGTGAAATATTTAGTTAAGTTATACTTATCTTATCAATTGAAGTACAATTACTTATTTCACCTTTCATTGGGCTCCAAGAATAAATGTTCCATTTGAAATTAAGATCCACCCTTCACATTTGATCACTAGTGAGTGGCAGGAGCACCACCATTTGAAATTAATACGCCGGAGCACAACCATTTGAAATTAATACCCACCCTTCAAATTTGATCACTGGTGGTGAGTGGCGGGATCAGCGTCACCCTTCAAATTTTATCATTGGTGGTGTGTGGTGGGAGTAGCATCATGGAAATGAACTCAATTCCAAGTATCTTCAGGCGTTGGTAAGAAAAATGGTTTTGTTTGTTGGGACGATCTTTCACCCCCTTCAAATCCAATTATTTGCCACTAGTATCAGTGTTCAAAGTCAAACACACTGCAATGTTAATCCTTATCATGCTCAAGCCCACCATATCACAGCACTCTGTACCGAGGGACGTTTGAAGGAGGATCTGCACATTTTAAATATCACAGACAACTATGTCCACAATTCTCACACCTGTGTGTGTCTCTTACAGGGTTGCATTAAGATAAAAGCCTTACCAGAGGCCAAATTAGTCCATGTTCATATCAATCAGACAGGATTCGTGGCAGGCACAGTTTTCAGCAATACCCTTGTCAAAGCGTATGTCAAGTGCGAAAATGTGGTGGACGCTCGCATATTTTTCAATCAAATGCCTGAGAGAAATGTGTGCTCTTGGATTGTCATGATTGCAGGTTATACAAAACATGGATTTTATCATGCAGAGGCATTGGTACCCTTTCACTAAATGCAAAAAATAGGAATCCAACCCAATCAATTCATTTTTGCTTCTGTTCGTCTAGCCTGTACCAGCCTACCATTCCTCGCCTAGGGTCTGGAAATACATCAACATATAATAAGATGTGGATATGAGTTCAATTTTTTTTGTTATGAGTGCCCTTGTAGACTTGTATGCAAAATTCGTGTTTACAGAGAAGGCACGTGAAGTGTTTGACAAAATGCATCAAGGATATATTGTCTTCTGGACAACAATGGCTACAGGGTATTCACAGAATGCGCTTGTTGATGAGTCCGTTAAACTGTTTAATGAAATTCCTCAGAGAAACATGGTCTCATGAAGTTCAATGATTGCAGGGTTTGCAGATAATGGTTTTGTGGACCAGGCCCTGAAACTGTTCAATGAACTGCCTAAATAACTGTTTAAGGCAATGGTTGGGTGGGCACTGTAAGATCTTTGGGGTTTGAGAAATTTTAGGTTTTGGAGATAGAAAGAGTTAATTAGATAAGGGGCAACTGGTAGATATTGAGATCAAGTATTTACTATAATTCCATATTCAGTGAAATGATTCAATGGTATAAAAGGGGTAAGTGGAACCCTTTTTAACAAACGGTTTGAATCAAACATCAAAGTTCGTAAGTTTCTTGTAAGAAGCATGATGATTTATGCTTGTGCACTACTCTAATTGTAGATTTTATAAACCAAATGAACTTGATGGGTTCTACTTTTGTAGGTCATTTCCTATTGACAAATTTGTTGCTTGATAATATGAAAAAGACTGCAAAAGAGACTGGAGTTGAAGGACAGATTGTGAATCTTTCTTTCGTTGCACACTTCCTTACGTATGATGAAGGGATATGGTTCAATATGATAAATTATGAGAGTGGGTGAGGTTACTTGTACATCTCTTCTCAATGTAGTCCTTAACTTGATCAGTTTGTGTTGCGTACTTATTATAGAAACCATAGAATGTAGGATACCAGTAATGTATACAAAATTATTTCACAAATAAGTAAGTCTTAAGATCCCTTGTATCATTTGATACAAAATTAATATTGTAGAGCTCTCTGTTGCTTTGAATCCAACTATCTCCCATGTATATTATGCTATGTTATAACATTTAAAAATCTATTTTGATTCAGATATTCAGATAAAAAGGCATATGGGCAATCCAAATTAACCAACATTTTGCATGCCAAGGAGTTATCACGACCCTTAAAGGTATGGTTCACTAAATTTCTCAAGTGTTGATATATAAATGTGATCACTTGTTTGTTCATGTTGCATGTGCGTCTCTTATAGAAACTAATGCTCTTCAGATATTTGATAGCAAATGGAAATGCCAGAGAATGACACTAAATTCTTGTGGATACCTAAAATTGAAATGCTGGACTATTTATACTAGTGATTGCTATTACTTTAATGTATCACTAGATACAGGTATCGAGAAAAAGCAGACATGAACCCTTTGATAGCCAGTGGAAGGAGTGGTAAGTGGCACTAAATTCTATGCAAACCTAAGGTTGAAATGATAGACTTGATACACAAGTGGTGAGTGGCACTAAATTATATACAAACCTAAATTTGAAATTCTAGACTTGTTACTATTACTCTAAATAGTAATCACTAGGGCTAGTGTAGACCCGATTTCTTCTAAAAGACTGAACAAGAGAATTTCAGGATCCTACTTACATGCTGCATTGAACTCCTCGTTGGTTCTGATGCTATTGCATGTTGAGAAACTACTGCTTCTTGACAAAATGAACGTTCACTTTAGTGATGTGTGCAGAATACTATGAGGCCTCCATTATCTATCTGTGGCCTTGCATTCATTTGTCTATTCATTCTCTGAGGGAAACTCCATTGCATTTTTCTAGTAGGTTCCACAAAACCATGTCATATCTTCAAGGCACTCATCGGTCATTCTATCAATATGGCTCTCATCCGAGATCTTAAAGAAAAGATCTTTCTCGTGCCTTGTTTCCAACCAAGTTGTGGAGGCCTTCTATTGTCTTCACTAGTCTGAAACTATTTGCAATTATGTGTCCATAAGTTGAACTAAAGATGGAATGTGTGCATGTCCTCTACAAAATTAATTTACAATCCCAAAGTTAACATCCATTAGTGAATTGGAATTCACAACTACACACAAAGTATTGTAATCTAAAGGTTATTATTTTCATGGAAAATTTTGAGAATTCATATTTTCTTATAAGTTCTCAAAACTTGTTTATTCTTTTATAATTCTTAAAATATAAACTATATGTTAAAGTTATGTAGCTTGAAGACCCATTTTCAGAGAGGATGGTACCCTAGTTAGTTAACTAGGGCAGAGTGAGACTCTAGAAGGTAACCTAGGGCCCCCAGTAGTCTTTTGGGGTTCTTGGTATGGGACCAAACAGGTAGATGCCATGGTAAAGTCTTTGACATGTGGTTAGGTCCCCTATATGTATGTAGGGTATTCTAGTCTAGGACCAAATAGTTTCTTGGACACAATGTCCAAGCAGATTCTGTAGGATCAGGCAGAGACTTCTTGGTCTAGGACCAAGAAGTTTCTACTCAGTCGTGACCACTTACTGATAGATTGTGTGCTGTTTGGATCTACCTTATCTAAGTTGTGTTAATTCTCAACTGTATCGTGACTGATTTATTGAATTCTTTTGTACCGTGTTAATTCTCAACTGTACTGTGATTGTTTTATTGAATTCTTTTGTGACAGATATTTACTGGGTCTGAGATATTTGTCGAGTTGTGTTAACTCTCAACTGTACCATGACTGTTTGATTGAGTTATTTTGTGACTAAGTTATTTACTGGGTTGTGTTAACTCTTAACTGAACCGTCACTATTTCTCTTGTGACTTTTTCATTTTGACTGACTAAGACTGCGGTGACCTATCCTAGCTGAAACATGACTTTATTAAACCCTAAACCATGACTTTATTAAACCCTAGACTATAAGTCAGTAAGTCTGCCAGAAGGAGTTGTGATTATTAGAGTGCCTTATTTGTAATTAGGGTCGAGTTGAATTGCTAACTAATATTTCCAAATCTAATTTACTAATTTAGTGGCTTCTCTTACCCTCTTTAGGTATGACCCTTACCCTAATCTTCGTGGTACATCTTATGGTAAGTTGGCATTATTTTGGCTGATTTTTCATCTATTTCTGAATTGTTATTGACTGCTATAATTTCATAATGGAAGTAAGATATGGTGGTTATCTATTCCACAATTGATTATAAAGTACTTATTCCTACCTGCTGCTAGTGTCATATATATGCTTCGTTGTTTTTACTCCATAAGGCACCGGTCTTAGCCAAGAGATTTACGATCCTCAATTGACCTCGGTTGTCCACTTGTATTTGGTAGGCACTAGTCACAGCTTTTATGTCGCTATAAAATCTTATTTCTTCTTTCTTTACTGTATTAATAGATCCATAATTTTTTGTAACTTACATGCATTAAAACCAGCTCTGGAAGAGTAAATTCTATGGTAGATTCATGGTTGGAAATCACCTTTATAAATCTATTCCGATTCACTACTAAAACTTGATTTAAAAACAGAATTAAAGGTGTCATTTGAAGGCTGATTTCTTGGGTTGAAAGTTTCAGATTAATAAGTGATTGGCGTTTCTAGATCTAACCTATGTTTTAGCCTCATGTGTACCTCATCTCACATCTATTTAAAGGTTAAGATTCTCTGATGTTACAAACCTTAATCACTGGTTGGAAAAATGATATTATTTGCAAATTTATAACATAATTTCATTTATTGACTTAGATCTGGAATTTGAGGACATTTCATATACATTAATATATATTCAACCCCTTGTTCTAGAATTTGCATTACTAAAGATCATCAAAAACAGATCTAAAATTCAGCATTTAATATCAACTCAGTTTGCTGCAAGAATTTACTCATAGTTTATCTAGCAACCTAAGTCATTCAGAAATTTCATCTATATTTAAAACTTAGTTGCTCTTAGGGAAATGCCCCAGGTGTTGGATTATCCAACCTAAAGTGAGGGAAGTAGTTTCTTAGCTGACACTGACAACTCTTTTGAGTTACACTTTAGCTTAGAACCTTGCGCCTTTGCACTAAAGGGTTCTAGTTTGTTTGATAATAGGTCCAAAATGATATCTCATCTACTTTATTGGATTTTGCTGGAGTCATGGTCAAAGATGAGCACTCTCCTATGGTTATGTATATTTATGTATGTGTGTGTATAAAATGTGTACTGTTCTGACAATTCTCTTCTTGGCTTTGCATACCTGCCTCTTGTGTTTACTTGTCTGTGGTTATATTTTGTATTGTCATTGCTGGGATCATATCAATGTACCCATTACACCTATGTTTCTCACCTACACCATCTTTCATTATATCATTTTTTATATCTAGATACGGTAATGGTGGTTTGAACGCCTGGCTTCCCTTAACACTAATTCTTTTTATTGACATTATTACTAATTTGGTCACTTATTTAATATTGACATTAGTATTGAAGATTGGTGTTTGCTCATAAAACATTGCTGCATAACTATATGAAAATGTTGATGATAAACACACTTAAATTCAACTATATTGGTAACCAACTTGAATGTCTCGAAGACTAGGTGGTTGATCTCTGTGGAGAAATGGATGTTCAGGAGGCTTGTGAGTCTTTGATTCCATGCTGAAGGGTATGAAAATCAGATTAGTTATTCAAATGTAAAGATAATCCCAAAGTTTAACACTTGTGCATGGTAAGCTAATTTCGAAGTCCTATAACTGATTTCACTGCTTCCACAACTCTAGGTTGCTATTTAGAAATTGGCTAATTTGCAAAAGTGCTTTAAAAAAATCTCAAATTACACAATTTGTATTGAGTGACGGTTTAAAATTGTAGGACCAAAGTTTTCATAAATCGTCATTTTCCTTATTCATTTTCATTTCAAGGATTTGTCTAGATAGTGGGAAATAGGTTAACATTTTATGTTGTCATGAATTAATAACGATGTAATTTTGTAGATGATGTGTTGTACAAGTAAATGCATGAGGATTTCATATCCTTGATGGTGGATACATGACTCCGGAATTATGCATTGAAGTTTCAAATTCTAATACAAGTTCAAGTTCTGATAATGCAGTGGTATTGGCTATGTCTATTAGAGATCCTTATGTGTTATTGATGATGACTGATGGAAGTATTCAACTCATTGTTCGAGGTTAGCATTTTTTCTATTTGGTGCATGGTGTCCTGACTCATCATGAAGATTAAAATGCAGTACCAAGTATTGTATGAAGTGTGTTGTTATCAAAAGTATTGGTTGTTTTCTTATTTGGTTACTTGTAAGTTCAAATTTTGTGTAATGAGTGAATGTTTTTCACCAAATAGTTGACATATCTTTAATTTTTAAATTTGTGCTTTTAGAAAACACTTCCTTCTGGAGTTTACAAAATAAATAGTCTTAGAAAACTTTCCCTTTAAACATATTAAATATCCAGTAATATCATTGAGATGACAAATCACTTATCGCAATCTAAATTGTTCACAGGAGTTATTCACTTGTAAATGCTATGAACACAGTTTCTAGCAATGAATTGACTTACCGGTCCAATGTTCATCATCCTCCAAAGCCTTTATTGATAACAGGGATGCCATTATGTGGCAATTATTTTGGCTAGTAACCAACTTGAAGTGATTGGTCTCAGCGGTTGGATTCACTAGCATGGAATGATGACAACTCTTGCATTGAATTGTTTCATGCATTAAATACTCTTAGTCAAGCAGTAATACTCTTAGTAAAGCAGTTTCCATTCATACATGGGTGTTATATATGATATATGTGTTATGGAAAGTACTACTATTTGTAGTTATATCAAGGTGTATTTTAATTTTAAGACATTTTGTCAAACCTTAATTGTAGTGGTCTTCTAAAAAACATAGATTTTCTGGATTATCCTTTGAATACTAGAACTTCCTAAGGTGCATTTACAATTGAATTGTCAGACATTTGTTTTCTGGAATTGCTTACCCAGTTTTTGTGCAAACTCAAATTCTCAATCAGACATGGCACTCTACATCTAGGTAAAATAAGATGAATAGATTGGGAATTTGGTTGTCTATTTCCACTGTGCTGGTAATTTAACAAGTCAAATTACTTATTCCTCCTGAAATTTAATTGAACTATTGGAAAATATTGGTTGGACATCTGAATATCGATGTTGCAGTTAATGTCTCTTTTTTTCTATGCAGGCACTAGGGGAGAGCGCATATATGGCAGAAGATTTGCAGTTCAGTTAGCACATTGGGACATCAAAGGTAATTTCTTGATTTTATCAATATTTTTTCTTCTCTTTCTTTCATTATGAGATATGATTATTGAAACAAGTGTTTGAACATGGAATTTTATGGTTTAAATATGATATTATCTGCCAATTGATAATAATGGGATTCTAAAGATTATGGATTTTTTCATGACAAGATATTTTTGTAGTGACCAAAATTTAAACCTAACCAATAGAGTAATCACATTGTGATATAGGTAAGTGAAATATGACCTATTTTATGATCATGGTCATTTTTTTCTATATTATTAATGCTTTCTTGTTTACAATACAAAATCTAGATGGAACGTCTTTAGGGTGTTGATTTTGCATTCTAATGTTATGTGTATCCCCCTGGAGCTTCCATTTCTGGCTTCTTTGTTTCTTTATGTTAGAAACAATGAACTCACTGCCATCAAGTATTCCTCTGACATGGAAGGTTTTGCATTCATATTTAAATGTATTTTGTTCATAGTCCTTAGGAAGTTATACCCATTTCCAACATTTGCACAATGACTATAGAGTATAGTCCTATGCTTTGTCATAATTGTAGTTTGTTAAGTATATCTGATTCTATTCCTAAATCATGCCTAGTTTTCTAACTAAAAAGATAAAAAGACAGGCTCATCATATAGTCTATGGCCCTGTGAATATTCTTATATCCAATGTTGTTAGGGATCATGTATATCTATCAGTGCAAGCACTGCAACATCACCTTGGGAAGTGAATAAATATTATGAATTGGCATCACAATATATCCTAACCATTTGTCCCTGTGGATATTCATTAGCTTGATGGAAGAAGTAACTTTTCTCATACCATGGTGGATAGGGTCCATGTGAAGCACCAACTATTGGGTTCATCATCCTCTTCTGATTCTCCTTATTTCTCCACTTCTACATGGCTCTAGGATGATCATGCTTATATACTATATCATTGGAATCCACACTAAGATAATTGTTGTAGATAGGTCTCATATAGTGGTACACTTATGGTTTCTAGGGAATACTGATTTTTGCAATCCCATTAAGCCAATTTCTTTAGTTTTGTTCAAAATTCCTAGAAAAGGTTTATGGATTTCATAACCTGCTTGATCATATATTGTGAACTTATACAATCTATCATCCTTTGTCGACCATTAGATACTCAAATTTGTGTATTGATCCTTTTTACCATTATAAAGGACTCTGTAAGTTAGGTTCTCAAATTCTTAAAGGGTGCTAGCTCAATGGAAGAGTGCCTGCCTTACAAGCAGGAGGTCAGTGGTTTGATTCCTCCATACCCTAATGATATTATAATATCGGTTAAAAACAACTAAATTATTAAGAAAAATATAAGATATAGGTGACAATACCAAATGGCAATATTTGCATATAAATTTACTAAAAATGACTAAATTAGTGACCAAAAAATGAGAGATGTGAAACTAGGCATTAAAAAGGACGCAACACGTGGCACTAATGATGAAGCCAAACATGGCATTGATAACGATAGAAAAATAAGACATTAATTTTGATGCAAAACATGGCACTACATAGGAAGCAAAATATGGTGCAACAATAGAGGAAATATTTGGCATCATTTTGGTAGCAAAACACGATGCAAAAAAGGAAGCAAAAAATGGTGCAAATTTGAAAGCAAAAATTGGCACATATTTGGAAGTAAAGCATGGTGCAAAATGGGATGCTAAAGTGGTAGCACAAATAGATGCAATATTGGATGCTAATTTAGATGCTAACATGGTGCTATTAAGAATGAAAATATGGCACTAACGGGGATGTCATTAAAGAGGAAAAAGAAAACATTCACTAGGAAGCAAAATATGACGTTATTTAGGAAGAAAACCTCAATGTTGATTAGGAAGCAAAGTTGGACGCTATTTTGGAAGCAAAAAAATAGTCGCTATTTTGGACGTCATAAAGGATGCTATTTAGGAAGCAAAAATAGACGTTTTTTTAGACTCTTTATGTTTTGTCCATGATGTGTCCTATTTAGCGTCTAGATTGACCACTTAATGTAAAAAAAAATTACACTAAAAAGGGATGCTAATTCCAGGATTTGTTGTAATGCACCGCACCCGCACCCGCACCACCCCACGCAAAAAGGACCAGGGGAAAACATGAAAGCTAGCACTGAACCTCGACAGATCCCGTCGTGTGCCATCTACGAAGAACAGTGCCATCCAACTCAAAATTGCCATGATTCCCATAATCCATGGGCATTTGGATGCCATGGATAAAACAGAAAAAATCCCCATGGTTGAACTTCCAAGCGGGCCAATAGTGAGAAACAAGTCATTGAGAACAAACCATGCTTGCACCCTCTGCGGTTTGTATGGACACTATTCTCACCACTACCAAGACTTGTCCGAGTTTCGAATCACTCTAGCCAAACTTCGACAACATTCCCTTGAATCTAAGATTACTTTGATCGAAGAAGTCCATCCCCCACCTCCTTCTTCAGACACCATGTCCATTTACATGATGTCCAGTTCTACCGACCCTCTTGTCTCCACCATCAATGACGGTCCATCAGACTTATCTCTTCATTGCTTCTACAATGATGAGGAGATACTTGAAGCCTTAACCTCCCTAGAATACCCATGGTACAACATGCGCCATCACTCATTCTTCCTCCCTAAAGAACTTGTGTCGCAGTCAGATAAGTTTTCAATGGAAACCAAATATTTCATTCATGGGAAAGTCTACCGGTTCAAAAACCCCATTCCGGCACCAAATTCCTTCAAGGAAGGGAACATGGCCAACATCTCACCAACCATCAAAATCAATATCTCAACCAATCCCAAGGTTGTTGAAGAAATCATGCTAGGGGCATCCTGCTCCCTGGAAAAAGTCACTGCCTACAAAGCTCTCTTCCAATAATTTCGTGACATCTTTTCCTGGTCTTACACTAAAACACTAAAATACCTAAGTTGGATCCATCAATCATGGAACACCACATCGACACATGGCCTAATGTCACCACCGTGCACCAAAAGCAACGACCCATCCATCCTTCCAAAGCAGCCACAGTCAAAGCCAAGATAGAGAAGTTGTGCATAGCTAGATTCATTTACCCCATTGCATACACCACTTGGGTTTCTAATCATGTTCCTGTGAATAAAAAACAAGGTATGATCTGCATTTGCATATACTTCCATGACCTAAATGTGGGCGTGTCCCAAATACAACTTCCCAACACCCTTCATCGGTCAGATTATCGATGCATGCACCGGACATGAGGTCTTTACCTTCATTAGCAGATTTTCTAGATAAAACTAAATTCAGATTTGGAAACAAGATCATTACAAGACTGCATTCACAACCCTATGGGGCACATTTTCTTATTGAGTAATTCCCTTTGGTCTAAAATACACTAGATCCACCTTCTAGCACACCATGACACACTGTTTCCATGACCTCATCCACATTGTATTGGTCTATCTTAACAACCTCATCACGCAGTCACAAAAGCAAGCACAACACATAGACAAATTACGACAAGCCTTCCTGTGATGTCGCAAGTACAAAATCCCCTTGAACCCTTTCAAGTGTGTTTTCTATATCGCAATGAGCCATCTCCTAGGGTTCATCGTGTCACAAAAAGGAATGACTGCGGATCCCTTGAAAGTCCAAACAAATTTCCCCCTAATGTCACCTCTTTAAATGATGGTAGTTCGGCTTGTAATATAGTCTTGTCCCTTTTTATTTTACACATTTTTAAAGTGAGTCTTATGTATTGTTTCCCCTCATTTCTCCATATGGATCCTACCTCAGATCGGTACATTCAATTTGCTAATGGAGTGAACAGATGGTCTCCAAACCTCACCTCGACTGCATGGGTCATCTAATCCCCGTCTCACGAGTTGATCCATATCGACGAAATATGCGTAGGAAGTGCGACCAACAACAAAGATGAATATGATGGTGTCAATGGCCTCTTGGCCACTGCTCTCCAATTGGGCATTTTCCATCTTGATGTCTTCTTAGACTCCCAACTGCTTGTCTCCTAGTTGGACAACTACTACCGTGTATGTGATCCCTTCCTCTTTAAAAAATTCCTGCGCACTAAACAGATGGTTAGAACATTTGAATCCATCTTATTCACACATGTTCCCAGAAACCTCAATAGTGTAGCAGATCATATGGCTAACAACATTCTAAATTGGCATATTCATCATAGTATATAGGAAGCATACAAACAATTGCATCATGCATCATATCCATCCACCGCACCTTATGCGAGATCCTGAACCATTCCCCAGAGGACAGACCATTTATTTTATAAATGACCTTCGTACATGCACTCACATTACATGTAGTCAAGTCTATCCACCACAATGCACAAACACAACTCTCTTGACATCTTTTCGAGAGCCACATTGGTTTCCGTGCCACTTCTGCACTGATTCTCTTGCCTCTATGACAATTGATCTTATGTATTTCCTAAAGCCACTTGCTCCATCCATACTACACATATGACCTTTGGAACACTGTCATTGTTGGGACATGGGGGAAACATCAGTTCCCCCTCAATCAGTTGACCATAATGGAGTTTCTTTTAAGCTCTTTTCTGACTCCTAAAAGAATGAAAATATTGTCGGGCATAGCTACTTCCTTTCCTGCTTGTTAAAGTATAGGAAAGGGCATTTACATCGTCTCATTTATCTCCTTTTGTAGACTATGTAGACCATCAAATGAAAAGTACCACCTTGGCACATTAAAGCCAAGATCATTCCCCTCTGCATACTTTTATGCTTTCTCGGGTAGAGGGGTCAAACTTTACAAAAAAAGCCTCACCATGGGTTGTTGTTAAGCTCTTTTCCAGCATTCTCATCAACAAAATATTATCGAGCAAATTTGGTTTTGTTCATGCTTGTAAAAGTATCTGAATGACCATCCAGTCAGTATAAGTTTAACCTTTTCCAACCTGATTGGACTACCAACGGTAAATAAGTTTGTCATCCCCTACAAGATGGCCAAGTTCTCCTATGTATACTTTTATCCTTTTTCAGGCACAGGAGACTACCAATGAGAAAGAGTCCCCATTGGAGTATTATTCATGCCTTCAGACACTATAAAATTGAAAGCACCATTGAGCATTTATTTTCTTGGGCTTGCCAAAAATCCACGAGATTGTACCACAACGGTGTCTCTAGACACCACCCCACAAATAATAGTTTTCTAGCATTCCCACTTTGGGTTTCCTTTGTTCAGAGTACTTTGCAATGTGTATTCCTTGGATCCCATCAATACCAAAAGTGTCTACCTCCCCAAAGTATTTCCCATCCGCAGTGGCATTCCTAGTATTACAGCTATGATCATTTTCCCATGAGTCAGTTTCATTTGCTTCCTGGTCTGCCCTATTTTCATACTCTAAAAGAAGGAAGTTTGAGTCTACTACACTCCCTTTTCCATTGTTCAACTTATTCCCTTCCTCCCTCCCCCCAGTTCATTGGGTCAGTCCAAATATTGTCTCACATCTTTCAGTTATCTCCCTCATGCTTCTGGTTAAGGAAACACCATTGCCTTGACCAAGGGTAGGTCTCCCTCTATCGACGACAACACATGTATTCTAGAGGATAGACCTAGAGATCGTTGTATCCTAGTTTCATTAACCTCATTGATGAGTTCCTTGTACCACTTGACATGAGTCCTTAGTGCCTCTCGGGATGGTTGCTTCTCACATGTTTGACTCCACCTACATCATCACACTGTTGAGATTCATATAGGGTATTGGTCCGTGCAATATTTGGTTGAAGACCCTGAATGTCACTTGACTCTAGCACATTAATGAGTCTATTTGAGGGACACCAACAAGCTTATGTCCCTTATGATTTTCAGGCTGCGTTGGAGATAGTGTTTAGAAGCCCCAACAATGCTTCTATATAGATTTATGATTGATGGAGCATATTTGTACCATAGAGACTCCGACTCTCCATTAGTGAGTCCATACAGCTATGTACTATTCCAAGATCCAGCAGGCCATCAATCATGAAGATATAGCATTCCAGGAGAATGCCATGGGTTCAATGTAGCAGTTCTTTAGATCAGTATTGTATTCAACCTCTCATTGAGGAAACCACTATGTATCACTAGTTGTATATGATCAACTCTTATATTATAGAGCATATATCGCATTATTCTCTTGACATTGTTACAAGCATGGGGATTCCCACCTCGTCCATATACATGTCACACATTATTTGTATCTCACCCATTGATGGGAACCATATTAATACAAAAACCAAAAGCCACCATGCCCTAGCCCAGGAAGCACCACCTCTCCCTAGAAAATCCTATGACGTCTATTGGCCATACAATGAGCTCCTACCCTCACACATCAGGGGGAAATTTGTTAACCCAAAAAATCCCTCACTCAGCTCTACATGGCCTACACCACCCAATGGCACCCATACACGACCTGCATTTGACCCCATTTGACCCCCACAACCTCAAAAAGGCTCAAAAATATGCAAAAGGGCTTAAAATCCCCTAAAAGGAGCCAACATTTCTCTCATAGGGGCTAAAACCTCTAAAAAGGGGCTAAAACCCCTCAACATAGCTTAAGAACCCCAAAAGAGCTAAATATTGAGTGAAAGGGGCTAAAAACCCCCCAAAAAAGACTAAAGCGCCAACCAGGGGCTTAAAACCCTAAAAGTCTTGAGAAAAAGTATAAATAGAGGGGTGGGGGTCACTCTCAAATCATTCCTTCCTTGCATACTATTATGTTTCCCGAGTGAGTGCCTTGAGACCATTTTATTCTCAATCCATTCACTCTCCCTCTCATCCATTCTCCCATTGAGCCATAGCTCCTCCATTCTCAAGAGAGGTGCTTCTCCAAGCTAGGGCATGGTGGCCCATTTCCACCCATAGAAGGTATAATCTATGTTTTGTGTTTTTTATTTTGTTTTTTCTAACATATTTTCTTGCAGATGTATTGCTTAACATATACTTGTAGGTTTTCATGGTTTGCTTGCAGGTCTTTGGATGTTTCTAACAATTTGTATGTAGGGTATTGGAGCTCAACCCATAATGTTCTGTGCAGAGGGGTTTTGATTTCTGTTTTCTTTATTTCCCTATTTTTTTTCTTTGCATCCACCACCAGGAACCCTATCCTTCCATCCTATAGACGAAAGGTAGTCATTCCTGCTCTGTAGCAAGGGAGAAATCCCTACTACACTTCCTCATGATACTAGGATGTGGAAATTATAGAAGAACTAGGGAACTGTTTGGGCACTTTTATCAAAATTTCTAAGTAAACGAATTCCCAGTGCTACACTACTTATTATTGTATATGTATCTATATGGATCTCTCGCAAGCTCTTCCGGAAGCCATTAGGATGATTTTGGAGGATGAATATTGGGTGCAAAATTTGGATTATGAACAAGTTCCTTTTCAATGTCGTAGGTCCCACGAATATCGCCACCTCTTTAGGGAATATCCTTTGAATCATACTAAAAATAATACTAGAAAGGATAGCGAGCCAGTGGACCTAGGTTTCTCCAAAGTGGCTTCACGTAAAAGAGGAAATCGTAAGCAAGAAGATCAAGACAGTTTCAAGAAAATGAATAAATCTAATCCTTTCAAGATTCTGGGTAACCATGAGGGAGAATCTTTAGAACAAAGGAATCATTTGCGTAACCACCCCAGTTCGGTGGATGGGAAGCCTATCTTGTGTAGCACCATAGCTCAATAAAACCCCAATAATCTTGCAGAGGGAAGAATGCGAAAATACTTAGGAGAAGGTGTTGAGGACATGGATGTTATTCATCAACTGGTACTAATGGACGAAGTCGAAGGCATGGACATCGGTGATCTAGATGTTGAAGGGATTGAGAAATATTTTTTAGAGAAAGATAAAGTCTATGTTCCCCAAGAATAGGTTAGTCTTGTTAAGGAATCCATTTTGAAATCTAAAATCTCTAACTCTTTAGGTACTAATTCTGGATCTTTTAAAGAAACAAAAAAATCAGCTAAAGACTGTGGAAAGAAGCCTAGCCATAAATCTAATAAACAGAGAGTGACATATGTAGGGAGGAGGTTAGTTGAATCAGGTCAATACCCAATAATCAAAGATTCTCTTTTTCTATAATATTTTATTTAATGAAACTCTTATCCTAGAATACCTGAGATATTAATAGGCTACGACAGATGAAAATTCTGCATCAAAAGATAAAGATCACTAATCCGGCCATTGTATTTTTACTAGAAACCAAATGTTTGGCTACTTACATTTAGGATTGTAGGAGTAAATTTTGGGCGAGATGTGAAAGTATGGGCATTGATTCAATAGGTTTTTCTAGTGGTTTATGTATATTATGGGATCCAACCTGATTTTCCATTACTAACTTTCAAGGAACCCATAACTTGATCTCAACCAATTTCAAGGTGGTTGATTTTCCCATTTCTGGGATTATTACGAATGCCTAAGGACCTCAAAAAGCTGTAGATAAGCGTAGTTTTCTGAAATCTCTCATTAATATAAGGGCTATTTTGCCTTATCTGCAATGGGTGGTTGGTGGTGATTTTAATCTCATTAATTCCTTAGAGGAAAAAAAAGTTGGTTGCCAATGTCTGGAGGAGGAATGTACTCTTTTCATGGGTACCATTAAAGATCTTGGGCTATTGGAAATTACTATGGGGGAGGGTTTGTTTACTTGGAATAAAAAAAGAATAGGGGATCGTCATATTTCTTCCAGAATTGACAGGTTCTTTGTCTCAGAATCCATTATTGACCTAGTAAGTGAAACTCATTGTGCTACTCTCTTGGGAAGGAGTTCTGACCATTGGACGATTGAACTCATGTGGAGGGGGGTAGGGTATGAATTTAAGAAACCTTTCCATTTTGAGCAATTTTTGTTGGCTAATCCAAATTTTGAAGGCAAGATTAAATCATGGTGGGATGAAATGTGGATAGAATAGACGCCTAATTTTTTTTCCTTCCAGCAAAATCTGAAGGCCCTAAAATCCAAAATCAAGAAATGGAACAACTAGAATGAGTTTGGAAACATTTTTAGTGAAAAACGGCATTTGTAAATTTGTCTTCAAGAAATTCATACTAAAGGGATTAATGAAGGATACTTTAAGGCCTTAATTGAGGAGGAAAGGGTTGTTGAAGCCCAGCTTGAAGAACGAGAGAAACAGGAGGAATGCTTGTGGTGGAAAAAGTCTAGAATTAAATGGCTTCTTGAAGGATAAAAGAATACCATGTTCTTTCACCACTTAGTAATCAAGAAATGGTTTGAAAAAAAATCTATTCGATCAAAAATGATGAAGGAGAAAATGTGGAAGGGAGGGAAGAAATTGAGGAAATTTTTAATGCTCATTTCTCTTATATCTTAACCGATCACAGGAGAAATCATTTGGATGACATTGCAATCATTACCAGTGGGATTCCTTCCCCAGTATTGAAGCAATAGAACCGGTTATTGATAAAATCTATTACCCTTCAAGAAGTTTAGGATGTGGTCTTTCAAGTGAAGGAAGGTAGCTCTCCTAGCCCTGATGGTTTCACTGTAAATTTTTTCAACATTTCTGGGATATGGTGAAGATGTATGTTTCAAAACTTGTTGAGAAATCTAGGGTTTCTGGGCGCATCTTACCTTCTCTGAATGCTACCTTCCTTACCATGATTCCTAAATGTGAGGGAGCTGATACTCCTAAAAAATTTAGACCTATCAATATTTGTAATGTCATTTACAAAATCATTACTAAGGTCATTGCTAATTGCTTGAAACCTATTTTACCTTCTTTGATTTCACCGGAACAGTCTACATTTGTGGAAGGGAGACAGACAATAGATGGGATTACTTTGGTTCATGAAATATTACACTCCCTCAATAGAAATAAATTGCCTGGTATGCTGGTTAAATTGGATATTGCTAAATCCTAATATAAATTTAAATGGAAGTTCATAAGGAAAATGTTGGAATCCTTTGGGTTTATCTAGAACTGGGTTAACTATATTATGCAACTCATCTCTTCGACTTTCGTTTCTATTTTTGTAAACGGGGTTCCATATGGAAAAATTAAACCATCTCATGGAATTGTCAAGGGGATCTGCTCTCTCCTTTCCTGTTTATTATCGTGGCTGAAGGTTTAGGAAGATCTATTTTTTCTCTCAGGGAAGAAAGTTCTGTTAGAGGTTTGCTTGTCCCTAATACAATGGCTATCCACTCTCACCATCAGTTTGTGGATGATATTATGTTGATGGGATACTTGTTGGTGCACAAAGTTGTAAGTTTTAAATGATTCCTGGTTCAGTTTGGCCATGCCTTTGGATTAGAAGTGAATGCCCAAAATTCTCAAGTATTATTTTTTAACACTTCAAGCATTACTCGTCATAATATTATCCGCATTCTAGGATTTTTGGAGAGTTCCCTCCCATCCAAATTATTAGGAACCCCTTTAATAAATTCTATTTCAAAAAAAGGTGTATGGGATGAATTATTGGATAAAATTAAGAAACCATTGGCTAATTGGACTCTAAGACCTTTGAAGATGGTGGGGTGTCTGGTTCTCGTAAATTCTGTGCTTCAAGCTATGACAAAATATATGTTTTCTACAATGATGGCCCCTAAGTCTGTCATGTGAGACCTTCATAATATTCAAAGGAAATTCATTTGGATTTGTTCTCAATATTTTCATAAATGGGCTCTGGTAAAATGGGAAACTATTTGTAAACCTAAATCACAGGTTGAATTTGTTGATGTATATGTAACTTCAGAATGTATTTCACTTGTATTTCTTATATATTGTAACCCAATGTTTATTCTGGGATGTACTTGACTTATGTAATGCCCCGATGTTCCTATCGATAAGGTCTATCATGTAAACAAGTCATGTCAAGTCATTGTGGGTAACCTTCCTATTGTCTAAGGGTTAAAGTCCCCACAGTCCCGGGGCACTAGGGTTATTAAACTCTCCTAGTAGAGGTTGGCCTTGGTAGGGTTTTAGTCATGTCGGGATTAGTATAAATAGAGAATTGGAGTCTCTATTTAGAACACAACTCATACACACTCAAGCATATCGTATATTTGAGGAAGGAAAAGACACTGGGGCTAGACAAGAAGAAGGTTACTGCTATTGGGAGATCACTTATTGTTTTGGGGATTTTCTATTTTCGTGTTGATTCTATCTATGAGGAAGTTGTGGGGTTTTCACCATTTATGGTTTCCCCGAGGATAAACACTATGTTCATTGTCTCCTGTGTTTGATTGATATTCTTGTTATTATCTCAGTAAAGATCATAATATAATGCTAGCTTAATGATGAAATTCTAACATGGTATCAGAGCTAACCTGAGAAGAAGACACTATGCAGCCGCGAGAACTAGGCCTTCCTAGTTTGTGGATCTTCCTCCACAAATTTTTAGGAAAAGTAAGGTGGAATAACTCTCCTCCTTAGGGTGCATCTTTCTGTCAAAGCAGAATCCAATTCTGAGGTTTTTCAATTTTGGACCCAACACTACTACCAAAAATTAGGGCTTTTCACAGAAGAGGAATTTTTAAGTGAGCCTAGGCCTGGATTGATCTCCTCCCCAAAATCGAATTTAGGGATAAATTTCAAGGCATTTGGGTGGACAGATCTCTGGAAAAGAAAAACCCTAATTTGCTACTGAGCCATCATTACAAGATTTTAGCTCCAAGTCCAGATCCGACATCTTGACCTGGTAATATCTAAATCTTTTGTTTTTCCATTTGAGGTTCTCAGTTTAATGTGTCTCATCATACCAAGCTTGATGAAAATCTTGAGGGAGCTGATAACTTCCGAGCTTGGAAGTATAGGATATCCCTGGTCCTCGAAGAGAATGACTTGCACTCCTATATCAATTAGGAGGTTCCAGTTCTAGAGGGAGATGAGGCTAAGGCCTTAGATAAGAAAAGGTTGGTTACGGAAAAGAGAATCATTGTTGATTCTATCAAGGATTATCTCATACCACAGGTGTCCTCCCTCAAGACACCTAAATCTATGTTTGATGCCCTAACCAAATTGTTTGAAGGGAAGAACATAAACAAGAAGATGACTTTGAGAAACCAATTGAAGAATGTGAAGATCCAAAATGCTGAGACTATTAAGTCTTACTTTACAAGGATTTCTTAGATCAAGGAGCAGCTAGAAGCAATAGACGAAGAAGTGGAAAATGCAGAGATTGTGATGACCACCTTGAATGGTCTCCCTAGATCATGGGAATATTTCATTCAAGGAATCTGTGCCAAGAAGAAGTTAGTCAAGTTCAGCAAACTATGGGAATAATTCTCTCAAGAATAATCTTGAATAGCAGCTCGAGAAGAGAAGATGGGTAGTGAAGATCAAGTTCTCACAGTTCACTCCAAGAAAAATAGGAGGAGCAATTATCACTCCAAAGGTAAGATATCACACTCTAGAAAAGATCTAAATACTATTAGATGTTACACATGTGATGAGAAAGGTCACATATCCAAATTATGCCCTAACAAAAGAAATCTAAGGAAGAAGGAAAACAAGAGAAGACATCATGCCCATACTGCAGAGGATGATGAACCTTCCACAAAGAGAATTAGACAAGAGAGTGATGACTCTTCGAGTGAGGATGAATATGTTCTAATCTTCGCTCTCACGGGAACTGTTTCACATGGAAGAAATGATTAGATTATAGAAAATGGTGCTTCCAAGCACATGACGGGATTCAAAGAATCATTTGTGAAGCTATCTGAACATGAGTCACCTCACAAGGTGAAAGTTGGGGATGACTACCGGTATCCAATAAAAGGTAGTGGTGAATCCTTCTATAAACTAAACTCTAAAAAGTCTTTGAAGATGAAGAATGTATTATTTGTTCCAGGACTAAAGAAGAACCTCCTCTCCATATATGCATTGGATGCAAAAGGAATGAGGGTTACTTTTGTAAATGGCCAAGTTCTTATGTGTCCAAAGGGAAAGACTTTTGATGATGCAATAGTGATTGGACAACAAGAAGGAGGTCTATACAAGTTGAAGGGCCAACCAGATCAAGATTTAGTTCATGACACAGTAGAACCAAATGAACTTTGGCATAGAAGGATTGCACATGTACATTACATAGCACTACCACTTGCAAGCAAAGTTGTTGAAGGTCTTCTAGAAATTCAAGCAAGGCATGAAGGGGTCTGTAGAGGATGTGCGAAAGGAAAGAACACAAAGAAGACATTTCCAAGAAACGAGAGCAAAGCAAAAGGAATATTGGAAATAATCCACTTCGATGTATGTAGACCAATGTCATAAAGCTCACTAAGTAGGTATGTGTACTATGTTTCTTTTATTGATGACTTTTCTAGGAAGACATGGATTTACTTCATGAAGAATAAAGATGAAGTGTTCAGCAAGTTCAAGGAATTCAAAGCCTTGATCGAGAACCATACTGAAAAGAAGATCAAGACTTTTTTATCAGAAAATGGCGGAGAATTCACTTCAAATGAGTTCAAGGAACTATGTAAGGACTTAAGGATTAAGAGGGAGATGTCCACTCCTTACAATCCACAACAGAATGGAGTTGCAGAGAGGAAAAATAGAAATATCATGGAAGCTACAAGAGCTATGCTTCATGATCAAGATCTTCCTATGCATCTTTGGGCAGAAGCAACCAGAACAACAGTGTATGTACAGAACCATTCTCCACATAGAGTACTCAAGAAAAAGACTCCTAAAGAAGTCTTCTTCAGCAAGAAACCAGAAGTCAGCCATCTCAGAATATTCAGTTGTCCTGTATACATACACATTCCAAAAGAGAAGAGAAAAAAATTAGATCCTTCAGGAAAGAAGGGTATATTTGTGGGATACTCTGAAAGCTTGAAATCTTACAGAATATACTTCCTAGGGTTCAAAAAGATTGACATCAACAAGAATGTAACATTTCACAAAGATTCAGCCTACATCAAATCTAGAAAGAAACCTGCTGAAGAACCTGAAGAAGAAGAAGCTCCCAGAATTCATGATACAATCATGAATGAAGAAACTCAAGAAAAAGATCGAGAATTTGAAGAACCACAAAGACCTGTAGATCTACCATAGGAGAAGAATCCTCACAAGAGGAAACCTGCTTGGGTACAAGAGATTATCCAAGGTGTGGAAATATATGGGGTTCCAGAAGAGAATATTAGAGAAAGAAAGAGGACCAGATCCTGTTCCAGTTATGTAGCTTTACTATGTGACTTCATTGATAAAGAACCTTCCAAACATGAAGAAGCGACAGAACTAAAAGAATGGAAGGATGTGATGATTGAAGAGTATCAATTGATCATGAAGAATGATGTTTGGGATGTTGTCCCAAGACCAAAAAGGAAGTCAGTTGTAACTTCCAAATGGATCTACAAGATCAAGCATGCTGCAGACGGTAGCATTGAAAAGTATAAGGCAAGATTTGTGGCTCGGGATTTCTCTCAGAAAGAAGGAATAGACTATGAAGAAACCTTTGCGGCCGTAGCCATATACACTTCCATCAGATTGGTACTTGCTCTGGCTGCAGTGATGAAATGGAAGATACACCAAATGGATGTCAAGATTTCTTTCTTGAATGGTGTAGTAGAAGAGGAAGTGTATGTGGAGTAGCCACTCGATTTTTAGACACATGACAGGGAGTCTCATGTGTGTAGATTGAAGAAATCCCTATATGATTTGAAACAGGCACCCAAGACATGGTACAATAGAATTGACAACTTTCTATCTAGTTTGGGCTTTACCAAGAGTAAAGCAGATTCCAACCTTTACTACAAGGTGGAAGATGGAAACCCAGTGATACTTCTACTATATGTAGATGATCTATTTGTGACAGGTATGGATGGGTTGATTGCTGATACGAAGAGAGAGCTTGCTGCTGAGTTCGAGATGAAGGACTTGGGAATGATGCATTATTTCCTAGGTATGGAGGTGTGGCAGACTATAGATGGAATATTTATTTGACAAGGAAAGTATGTAGTAGAGATCCTAAAGATATTTGGGATGATGGACTGCAAGGAATTAACCACA
The DNA here is from genome assembly GCA_001517045.1 of Pseudotsuga menziesii. NCBI lineage: Eukaryota > Viridiplantae > Streptophyta > Pinopsida > Pinales > Pinaceae > Pseudotsuga > Pseudotsuga menziesii. Next base: position 317,864 of record LPNX010781098.1, on the reverse strand, counting down.
CCTATGGCATCAAACCTGAAGCTATTGAGTGATGCTTCATTAGAGACAGTTGATGCCACAATGTATCATCAGATTATTGGGTCCTTGATGTACCTAACAAACACGAGACCAGATGTTTGCTTTGATGTGAACATCTTGAGCCAATACTTGACAGATCAAAGACATGTTCACTTGACTGCTGCAAAGCATATTCTGAGGTAACTGAAGGGTACGGTTGATTATGGGCTCAAGTATAAGGCTGATGAAAGGATTAACTTGGAGGGTTATGTTGATTCAAATTGTGTAGGAAGTTCCATTGATAGGAAGAGCACTTCAGGGTGTTGCTTCAGTATGCGATCAGGTGTGATCTCATGGTTTAGCAGGAAGAAATCTTGTGTGGCATTGAGTACAGCTGAAGCAGAGTTTGTTGCAGCCTGTTTAGCTAGTTGTGAGGCAGTATGGCTGAGGAAGCTACTGTCTGATTTATTTGATCTCTAGCTAGATGCTACTTGTATATACTGTAACAAACAAATTTGTGTAAAGTTGTCAGATAATCTAGTATTCCATGACAAGTTGAAGCATCTAGAGATCAAGTATCACTATATCAGGGATATGGTGCAGAGAGGAGTAGTGAAGCTCCAGTATGTTGTGACGGTTGAATAGATAGCTGATGTGTTGACTAAACCATTGGCTAGGGTGAAGTTTGAGTACTTCACAGAGAATATTGGTATTCTCCAGATCGAGGTTCCTCCCAAGAGGAAGTGATGTGTCTGTGCTGATCCATTCTGACATGGTGAGAGGATTGGTTCCTTCCATGATCAGATATAAGTGCTGCGACATTTTGACATGGTGAGAGGATTGGTTCCTTCCATGTTCAGATATAAGAGTTGTGACATGGTGAGAGGATTGGTTCCTTACATTGTTAAGTATATGTAGATGCCACATCCATCATGAAAAAGGGCTAGCTCTCTGAAGACACATCTAGTATGAAAAAGGACTAGCTCTATGTAGATGGCACAACCAGCATGACAAAGGGCTAGCTCTGTGAAGACACATCTAGTATGAAAAAGGACTAGCTCTGTGTAGATGGCACATCCAACATGAAAAAGAGCTAGCTCTGTGGAGGCTCATTTAGTATGAAAAAGGACTAGCTCTGAGTAGCTGCCACATCCGGTATGAAAAAGGACCAGCTCTATGATGCCTCATCTGGTATGAAAAACGGCCAGCTCTGTGATGCCTCATCTAGTATGAAAAAGGACTACCTCTGAGAAGGCTCATCTAGTATGAAAAAGGACTAGCTCAGAGTAGCTGCCACATCTAGTATGAAAAAGGACCAGCTCTGTGATGCCTCATCTGGTATGAAAAAGGACCAAATCTGTGATGCCTCATCTAGTATGAAAAAGGACTAGCTCTGAGATGATACATCTAGTATGAAAAAGGAATAGCTTTGTATAGGTTCCTATGATGAGAAGAATCAAGATATAGCACCTGTGATGATTCCCAGTGATGATCCAGATCGAGTGATGATGATCTAGATCCAGTGATGATGATCCATTTCAAGTGATGATCCAGATCCAATGATGATGCCCAGTGATGATCCAGATCAAGTGATGATGTCCCATGATGATCCAGATCCGATGATGACGATGAATTGAAGATGAAGATGACTTGAAGATGAAGATGGATTGAAGATGAAGAATACTTGAAGATGACAAGGACTTGATGATGATCCCAAAGATACAGAGAAGAATATTTGTCCTGAAAATTGTGTCGAAAGAATACCTTCCTTGTTAAGAGGGAGTGTTGATGTATATGTAACTTCAGAATGTATTTCACTTGTATTTCTTATATATTGTAACCCGATGTTTATTCCGGGATGTACTTGAGTTATTTCATTCCCCGATGTTCCTATCGGGAAGGTCTATCATATAAACAAGTCATGTCAAGTCATTGTGGGTAACCCTCCTATTGTCTAAGGGTTAAAGTCCCCGCAGTCTTGGGGCACTAGGGTTATTAGACTCTCCTAGTAGAGGTTGGCCCTGGTAGGGTTTTAGTCATGCCGGGATTAGTATAAATAGAGAACTGGAGTCTCTATTTATCACACAACTCATACACACTCAAGTGTAGCGCATAGTTGAGGAAGGAAAAGACACTGGAGCTATACAAGAAGAAGGTAACTGCTGTCAGGAGATCACTTACTATTTTGGGGATTTTCTATTTTGGTGTTGATTCTATCTCTGAGAAAGTTGTGGGGTTTTCACCATTTATGGTTTCCCTGAGGATAAACACCGTGTTCATTGTCTATTTTATTTTATTGTTGTGCTTGTTATTCTCTCAATAAAGATCCTAATATAATCCTAGCTTAATGATGAAATTCTACTAGAATTGGGGATTCATGACCCTCAAAAAGCTATCTTAATCATAGGCACCAAACTATGGTGGAGATGGCTAACTCATTCCCAAAATCCATGGGATAAATTATGGCTTGATATATATGCACCAGGGTTGGACATTAAGAAATTAATTCGGTTTTCTGAGGAGAAATCAGCTTCTCATATCTGGAACACAGCTTGGGAAGGGCGTAGCTTGGTTTAGCAACACTATTTTTGGGAAATATGTAATGGTAAAATTGAAAGGATTTTGGAAGACACTTGGAAACAACTTCCCCCATTGGAAAGGTTGGGTCTTTGTCCTACGCTTCAAGCTGAATGTAGAAACAAAGGAATCTTAAAGGTGGCTGACCTATGGGGGGATCAATATCCTGGTTCTTCATTCGGTTCTTGGATGCCTCATTCCTGGGGGGAAAGATTCGATATGATGGTAGAAGTCACTCACATCTAGGAGGAACTTCTTATCAGATGTATTATAAGGCAGGATGGAAATGACAAACTTCGATTGGGTTACAGTTTGAAAGGGTTTTTTTCCCTCAAAGAAGCCTACAATATTCTAATAAGTAATAATATGAACCTAGATGAGAGAAATTTGGAGCAATATTTTGGGTAGAAAGCTCTGGCCTAAAATTTCTATTTTATGTTGGCTAGTTATTCATAATAGAATCTTAACTGGTGAAAATTTACAAAGGTGGGGAGTGTATGGCCCTTACCAACTCCCATTTTGTGAACAGGCAGAGGAATCAACGTCGCATATTCTAGACTCATGTAAGTTTTCATCAGACCTTTGGGATCGAGGTGCAATGTTGTTCCTTCATTCTATGAGGATATTCCAAAATATGGCAGGTACCTTAATTCATTGGCCTAGTAAATCGTTCCTTAATAACATATTGAATTGTTTGTGGGAAATAATTCCCCATTTTTTGATGTGGGCAATATGGAATGAAATAAATTCCATAATTTTCTGAGCCAGGGATTCACAACCATCTAGTGTTTGGGCTCGTATGGCAACCAATATTTAAGAGACCATTCTTCTAGGCAGCTGGGAGGAGAAGGATAAGGATCTATTTGGTAAAGAAGGGAAGGTAATGTTGAACTGGGGTATGAAGAACCTTAGGAATTTTTTATTGGTAAACCCTAAGAGACTTCTGATTAATCAAAGTCTGGACCATTGGATTCCTCCACCGTTGAATTTGTTGAAGATAAATTTTGATGGGGATTTTATGGGAAACCCTAGTAAGGCTAGATATGGATTTATTGTTCATGACTCGAGCAGTCGAATGGTTGGTTTTGGCTATGGATTGATGGGTAATGACACTAATAATGCTGCGAATATTGAGGGACTGGTGCAGGGGATTTCATGGGTCACCTTGAATTTTAGAAGCCTGTTTATTGCGAAAGGAGACTCTTAGTTGATCATTACCTTGGCTACCAAACTACAAAGTGGTACCCAAAGTACCAAGGTGTCATCATCTTGGCATTTGGAAAGTTGTGTTGATTTCCTCCAGTCTTTTCTCATTAATGGAATTGTGGTTCGTTTCTCTCATGCAAGACAAAACGGTAATAAAGTGTTGGATTCTTTGGCCAACTTGGGGGTGGGTACGTGTAATACGGTTAGAGATTAGGACTAGAACATGATTCCATACTTGATGGATCAAGACTAGTGTAAATATTTAACTAAAAAAGAAAACACTTGTATCCAGATGGAGGGTCGGAATTGATACAATGCTGGCATGAAATATATCTAGCACGTGGCGCTTACTGGATGTGATCTTTGATTTAATGTCATGAAAAGGAGAGGTATTAATATACGATGTCTTGTGAATAGGTTTGCGTACATTTTACAGAGGAAGGTACGTCTTTCGTCATGTCCATATGGGGTAAGGTGATGTGTGTTAATGGAAAGATTGATCAGTTATTTGTGGATGGGATTGCTGTGATCATGTTATGGAATGTGATCATCATGATGTGGCTCCGGTTTTGTCTATTTAATAGAATGTAGGGTGGCAAGATAAACATTAGAGGGCCGTTGAGTGTTTTATCTCTGTTTTTTTGCATAATTTTCCTGAGAGTGTTGAAGGGTATAATCTTGTTGATTATTGTGGGGGAAAAAAGCAAAGGCAAGAGGTCATCATTTCAATAGGATTCCCATAAACCATCTTCCCGTGCTCAACGTAAGTGGGAATCTCGCATGTTCGAACGAGAATTACTGCAAGATATTCAGAGTCGTATTACGACCACCAAGAAAAGTTTATATTCAAAACTTGATAATCGGAAATTGAAAGAGGTGTGAAAAAAGGTAGAAGAGTGGATTTTGGATCCTGGTCACACGATGGGTTGAGTGAGCTTATACGCAAAAAATGTATCCTTGTTTTGGGTTATGAAAATTTTGGTTGGGTGGGATTCCTGGGACCTTCATTCTAAGGACTCAGGTGGTTCATCATCGGACCCATGCAAGGCTTCCATTTTGGATTCGATCCAATGGGTCGAGCCTAAGGTGGATTTTTTTTATTTCTTGTTTGGGTTTTCAATTTCCACCTTCTTCTATGCATGAAGCTATGAAGAATGATTTCTCAGGAACTGTACATGGTGGTGGTCTTGACTTATCCTATATATTATTATAAAATGGCAGTCATGGAATGTGGTTTTCTCTATCATTACTATTTACTTCTGATATTTTCAATCCTATTTATATTTCTGGTTTTACGACTCTATTTCAATTTCCTTGATCTTTTTACGAGTTACTAGATAGGGAGAGACCTATTTATGAAGCTATTTTTTTACCTTCTATTGCTTACTATAAATCTATGGGCTATTAATTTCACTATCTATGAAGTCTTTGAAGCACCGATGGTCACTAAAGTTTGGCCTACAGCTAGTATGAAGGCCCTGTGGGCTTTTCAAGTAAGACGGGGTTTTCTGTGTCTATATAATGGGTCGATGGAATGAAGGTCTTACTAAGTTCTTGTACTGATAACTATGGGCCTATGTAGTCTGAATCTATGGGTTTTTGTCTATATGTAAATATGGGGTGCTGGAGTGCTTGTTTTAATGGTCCATATAGTCATAAGTTTGGGTTTTTGAATATAATTATATGGTTTTGGGTAGTTATTTTGATCTATCTTCTGGAAAATGTAATGCAGGTGGATTGGGTATCCTTTTTTTAGCAGCAATCTCTGTATGATGGCTAGGTGTTAAAGTTGGGTTGGATGACTAGTGTGTTTTGATGATTATGTAATCGTTTTATAAGGATATTTTGTTTTAATATAATGTGAATACTTGAATTACAAAAAAAACCATTTAAAACCAAATACAGATCATCCATAACAAGATACATATCTCATCATTAAAAGCTTTCCCATACTTTAAACCAGACCTCAAATTTCATAAATTAAATCAAACACAGATTGCATAACATAGAGTAATGATACAACTATTGAAAATACACACATAGGGTTTTATTTCACCATAGTAAAGATAAGTTCATAATTTGAAAAATTGTGTGCATAGGCTGATAATAACCCTAAACCCCACAAATTGTCTGAGATTTGCTTCTTCCCAAACCCTTGCAATTTTTGAATGGGAAGCCATTAAAAATACAAACAGATCATTCCCATTTAAAAACATACAAAAAATAACCGGAGGCTAGGATCCTTGCGCATGGGCTTACCATGATGTGGGTCGACATTCTTATTTTCCCACAGTCAAAAGCTGCTCCAAGTTGAACCTGCCATGAAAACCAATCAAATGTTAGAGTATGTCTTCAAAAATAATAATAAACATGTAAATGTTGTAAACTGCATGAGGAAAAGTGCATACCTTAAAAGTATTTTAAAAAACCTTGTAATGTTGCACACTCTTCCACTGAAACTACAACCAAGGATCTTGCTCCCTTCCTAATCTACATGAAAAGGAGGGTTTTCGAATCCCTAGAAAAGGTTTCAATCCTGAAACAACATGGAGGGACCAACCATGTTCCCATCACATGGACATATTAATTGCATAAACCAAACTCCCACTAAGTTTTAGATTTTTACCTTTACCTATATTCTCTTTCCCTTTTGTTTACTTGGTTAGGTTTTACACCAAGCACTTAAACCCTTAGTGTTCAAAGTTTAGAACCTTTGTTTTCTAGGTTGTGTCCCTTCTAATGAACATACATGCAACATAGGCTCAGCTAAGTAGCACCTTAAAAACCATGGATACATCATGTATTGGTTCATAAAAACTAAGTAAGCCCAAGCCGTACAAGTCTTCCTTACCTTTCTGATTGAGTCGTTAGGTAAACCTGTTGATGTATATGTAACTTCGGAATGTATTCTTATATGTATTTTATATATTGTAACCCGATGTTTATTCCGGGATGTTTCTATTATGTATTTGAGTCATATTGTCTTACCCCGATGTTCCGATCGAGAGGATTATTAATGTAAACAAGTCTTGTCAAGTCATTAGGTAAGTCCCCATAGTTTCGGGGCACTTGGGTTATTATACACTAATTAAGGTGTAGGCTCGAGTAAGTAATTGTAAGTTAAGCCTACATGGTTGAGTGCACTTCAAGTCAACGGAAGAATATAAATAGAGAGTGAGAGTCTCTCTATTTATCACTTGTGACATACATCACTTGCTCTCTCAAGTGTGGCGCACCTTTGGAGAAGGAAATACTTTGGCTTGATAGAAGACAGAAGGCTGCTGTTGTGTTGGGAGGTCATCTTACTGTTTTGGGATCACATCTTCTGGTGATACTATCTTAGAGGAAGTTGAGGGGTTTTCTCCATTTATGGTTTCCCCTCCTAAAATATTTGTGTATCTTGTCTCTTGTGATGTGCATATGTGATTGCTGTGCTTGTTATTCTCTCAGTGAAAAGATCTTATCATAATGCTAGCTTAAATGATGAAAAACTAACATGGTATCAGAGCTAACCTAAGAAGAAGACATTGTGCAGCTACAGGAACTAGGGATTCCTATTTTGTGGATCTTCCTCCACATATTTTCAGCAAAAGTATGCTAAGATGACTCTCCATTGAAGGGTGCATCTTTCTGTCGATGCGGAATTCAATTTCAAGCATTTTCAGTTTCGATGTGGAAATTAGGGCTTTCTACAGAAGAGGAATTTTTGAGTGAGACCTGCATAGGATTGTTCTCCTAATCAAAACCAAAGTTTAGAGACCTGAATCAAGAAATTTGGTTGGGTGAAACTCTGGGAAAGTCAAACCCTAGTTTGACCCCAAGCTAGAGAAACCCTAAATGCTAAAACTGCTATGTTTTGGTACAATTGCTATATTCTGAGTTTGGAGAAGTATCAGAAGCTAAACATTGTATGGACCGAAGATAAAATCCTGATGAACACTGTGTCCAAATTTCAGCCTCTGATTCTCTATAGTCTGGGAGATCTGATCTCTCCAAGTTAGGGTTCCATCCTCTTCCAGAAATCATCCATAAACAGGACACCTGGGGAGATCTGCAATATCTTGGGCTACAGAGGCCCAAATGGAATTTATGAAGATTTTCCAAAAAGGGAACGGACTGCAATTTCTTTGGTCCGAAGGTCAGACTCAGAAGATGAACTAGTGACACGTGGCATTCCATAAAACTTCTCTATTCTGAACAGTCCTGTAACAGGTCACCTTGGGAAACGGATCATAAATCCCAAATCGTGAAACACATTCTGATAAAACCTACGTTGTTGGATCCGGGACATGCGAGGTTACCTCTGTGAGAAATTTCAGACATATAGGATCAGTAATTTCGGAGATATCACAGAAATAGTAACAAGCATTTCTGCAGAAGAAATCAGAAAATTAGGGCTTCCTGTTCTAGGAGCTTCCCTCCACTGTTTTCAGAAAAGGAGTACATTGGACAGCTCCATTTGAAGAGATCTATCTATTCATCCAATCAGATCTAAAAAATTCCAAGTTTTGAAAATTACGGTTTCTGTGACAAACCCTAGATCAGCAAACTCCGGGACAAGGACGGACACCTCAAATCGGTAAGATCTAATCCTTTGCTATTTCCATTTGAGGTTCTCATTTCAGTATGATATATCACATCAGCTTAGTGAAAAGCTTGCGGAAGTTGACAACTTCCAAGCTTGGAAGTATATGATCTCTCTAAAGAAAATTGATTGGACACCTACATGAGTATAGAGGTTCTAGTTTCAGAGGGAGACGAGGTTAGAAGCCTTTCACAAGAAGGACTTGGTCAAGGCCAAAGAAGACATCATGCTCATACTGCAGAGGATGATGAACCATCCAGAAAGAGATCCATATATGAAAGTGAATATTCTTCAAGCAAGGATGAATGTGTTCTGATATCATCTCTCACAAGTAACATTACTCATGGAAGTGATGATTGGCTTATAGACAGTGGGGCTTCCAAACATATGACAGGATTCAAGGAATCCTTTGTAAGACTCTCAGAACATGAATCACCTCACAAGGTGAAACTAGGAGATGACTACCAATATCCAATCAAAGGTAGTGGGGAATCTTCATACAAGCTAGACTCT
>LPNX010781098.1:280962-304687 GCA_001517045.1 Pseudotsuga menziesii | reverse complement strand
CTATCTTAGAGGAAGTTGAGGGGTTTTCTCCATTTATGGTTTCCCCTCCTAAAATCTTTGTGTCTTTTGTCTCTTGTGATGTGCTTATGTGATTGCTGTGCTTGTTTGTCTCTCAGTGAAAATATCTTATCATAATGCTAGCTTAATTGATGAAAAACTAACAAAACCTAGTCACTCATCCACTTTAGAACCATAGGTAAGTTAGCCACGTAATTTTAGTAAATAAGACTTGGTTTCGTAATAAGAATCGATTATAAACAAGGGGTATCAAAAAAATCATTAAACTAAATAAAATACATAGATATAAAAGAAAATTAGTATACAACTAAATGACAATAAATAACATCGCAATTAGAATACCATGTATTAACCTACGAGAGAAAACAAGAACATGAACACAAGTATTATTCCTATTCAAGTTTTTACAACGCTGAAGCTAATAATAGATGTCCCTCTGATCTTAGTAGTTTTATAGACCTTATTTTTTTTATTTACATATTTTAGGGACATTACAAGTGGTATGAGAGCCCAGTTTCAAAAACTTAGAGACCTTATGGGAGCTACTAAACATCCGCTGCAAAAATATGTATTTCGAAACTTTATTTGTGATTTTGTAAACTAACAGAAGATTATTTGTTACCAACTAATTGAAATACATATTTAAATAACAGTTCAAATGATAGACACAGAATAAAACAACAGTCAACATGGGAACCTAAATTCCCCACCCCGAGAAAAAGAACTCGTGGTAGAACTGAATTCCAACCTAATGAAGTATATGCATAGTCTACTAGAATATCTGCATATTTTTGAAGATGATAACATGAATGAAAGGAGAGAACAAAAATAAATAAATGAAGGTTTACTTTGTAACTTGATAGGGATAAACCTCCATAGAAATCCTACCCACTCAACAAAAAAATCCAAAGAAAACTATCATCATAAAAGGAGTACGCACAGTCCAAGAGAGGAGGGACGAGATGAACACACCCCTAACTTCATAGAAGAAAAATATCAAAGTTCTTTCGGTGATGGCTCACCCTCTCCTTGCAGGAAAAGGAAGAAAAATGATGATATCCTTCAGAGATAATTTCGAAAGATCAAAGCCCCAACATATGAAGGGGAAATAAATACTAGAGAAAACACTGAAGAATGGCTCATGGGTATGAATAAATACTTTCGAGTACATAATTACTCCAATGAAATGAAATCTCGACTGGCCATTTACAACTTAAATGTAAAGGAATCTATATGGTGGAGAGGCCTGAAACATACTAAGAGAGATGAAGTAAAGGATATCATATGGAGTAATTTCCGCAAAATTTTGCAGGAAAAGTACATGTCTGAAATATTCTTTGACAGAAAAGTAAAAGAATTCCATGAATTAAATATGGGATTCCTAAATATTGATGCATTTATCAAGTGCTTTTAGATCTGTTGCATTATGTACCTTACATAAAGGACTAAAAGGTCAATTTACATTTTTTTTGTCTTCCTCCAAATTTCCGAGAGAGAATTTATTTTGACATGCCCAAAATCTAGACACCACCTTCCATGAGGATAGACTTTGTTATGAACATGGACAAGTAAGACAAGAAAATATGAACAGAAAGTGAGACATATTTAGGTCCTTCTCATACAACCAAAATCCCGGTTCTAAGCCACAGTCATATCATAAACAGAAAAATACTTTCCCGCCTAACATAAATTTCAACAAATCTCGTGCATGATCAAATGTGCCCGCACCACTTCCAACATACCAGTAGAAAACATAGAAGCCAAGGATGTCCCACTGCAGGTTAGTTATTGGAAATTCCAAGGGCCCCAGTATGCCAGATATTTCCCAAACAAGAGAAATGGAGTCCTACACAAGTTACAAGAAGACCCAACAATAGAAGAGATGGCCAGTACACCTATATCTATGCAGCACTCTATGGCCAACAAGTAGACCATCACGAAACTATGGTGGAAATAGAAGGTAAGGTTTTGAACACTTCTATATCATTTTCAATTGATCATGGTGCTTTTTGAAGCTATGTTTCCCCCAAGATTGCTGAAACATGTAACCTAAACAAATAGAAACATGAGAAACCATGGATGGTACAAGTAGCCACTGGCACAAAAAGAAAAGTTTCAGAACTAGGAAAATAATGCGAGATAGACCTAAATAGTTTTCCAACTAAGGTATACCTAAATATATTACCCTTAGGATCGTACAACATACTTATAGGCATGGACTGGTTGGAACAACACCATGTCATTCTTGAATTTTGGAACAAGTCAATCTTATGCACAAACAACCAACGTAATCAAATAAATATTCAAGGAATTCCCAATAAGGTTTTTGTTAGACATATATTTTCCTTACAAGAGAAGAAATGTACAAGGAAGGGATGGAAAATTTTTGCAGTTAACATCCAGGATGTAGAAGCCAAAAGAGAACAACAAATTGAAGAATTTATAGTTCTCATAGACCTCAAGGATGTATTTCCTGAGGAAATACTAGGACTACGACCCAAGCGTGACTTAGAATTTTCTATAGAAATGACACTAGGGTTAGTACCAACTTCAAAATACCCATACCGCATGAGCACACCAAACTTAGTGGAGCTCAAGTTACAGTTACAGGTATTGATAGAGATGGGTTATATAAGATCTAGTGTGACTCCTTTGGGACCACATATACTATTCGTAAAGAAAAAGGACAGTACGATGCAAATGTGAATCGATTACCGATAGCTCAACAAGATGACCATCAAGAACCATTACCCACTATCTAGGATTGATGACTTGTTTGATCAAATCATAGGAGAAAAGATATTTTTTAATATCGACTTGAGATCCAAATACCACCATGTTGTAAATATAGTTTTCATTGATGACAAAGGAGTTCACAAATAGACATCGTAGCAGGATGAAATTAGTAAAAGGAAAAGGATCCATTACATGGATCATCATTGATGTCAAAGGAGTTCATTAATGACAAAGTAATAACCAAGGATACAATAATAGGACAGACTCAGTGAAATAAAAAGGTAGTGATGACATGACATGGATGATGATATGGAAGATATAATGACATGTCATGATACGATGGTAGGACAAACTCAGTGAAAGACAAAGGTAGTGATGACATGACATGGATGATGGTATGGAAGATATGATGACATGGCATGGCATGGATGATGATATGGAATATATGGTGAAATGGCATGGCATAGATGATGGTGTGGCATGAAGTTGAAATCATTGTTGCATTATGACATCATTCTAGAGAAATATGGCAAATTGGTGAAAATCAGGAAATTGACTAAGTATGGATTAAATAGTCAAAACTTATCTAAGAGGGTCTAAGAGAATTCCCACCATAATTCATGGTTTGACTAAACTTCCTGCACCATGGTACCAGGCTATGGATTGTTATAGTGGATATCTATTCATGGTATCAGTTTTCCTTCATTAATTCTGACGATAAAGTTCTAGGTCTTTCAAAATGGGGTTTTACACCAGAGCAAGTAAAAATGGCTAAATAGTCTCAGGAAAATTCCCACAATAATTTGTGGGTTGAAAAGAATGTCCTTTCGAGATGGTAATCTTGTAGATATGTGTTTTTTTTATACCTAACCATATAATCAAATTGACTTTAAAGTGCGTTAGGAAGAAGTTATGGACATGCCAAAAGAGTGTTTTAGGTAGATTGGACCAGACTAAATTTTTTTCACCCCCCTGGCCAGAATTAATGTTAAAATATTCCTAACTGGCCTCAGGGAAATGCCAACCACATGTCATAGGATTATCAGAAAACTATTTTGAGAGTGTGTATATATAGAGTAGTGTATGGTGCATCAAACCATATCATTAGCTTGACCAAAAATTCTCTGAGGAAGAAGATATCAATTTGCCAAAAGTGCCTCCTAGCCATATTTGCACTACTTCAGTAAAATTCCTACCTAGGGAAAAAGAAGAAGATCCTGAAGGTATAAATAAAAAAGCAGAAAGAAGAATGCAAAAGGAATGAAATCAAAGTATAAAATAATATGGGTTTATGCAACCCAGTGTTCGCTAGAGGAATGCAGAAGATGAGAAATCAAGGTCTTATGTCATATGAGTTTTCATGACTTGGTGTCCTTCAGCAGAATGTGGAAGGAAGAAAGAGGAAGGAAGAAGGAAGAATATGGAAGATGAGAAATCTAGGTCTAGTATAACATGAGTTTTTGCAACTTAGTGTTCACCAGCAAAATGCGGAAGGTAGAATGCAGAATGTGGAAGACAAGAAATCAAATTATAAAATAATATGGGTTTCTGCAACCTGAAGTCCCCCTATCGAAAGAATAAGGTGGAAAAAAATGAGCAAAGAGGAAGGCATAGAATAGCAAAAATACTTTGGGAAATGTCATATTTTCACAACTCGCAGTTTGGGAGATCAACGGTCGCGGAGAACTTCAAGGAGATCAACGGTTGGGAACTGTTGAGGTAGAATGCTAAGTGTAGAAATCCATTTTGAGAAATGTAACAATTCGTAAATCTGCATACCACATCCTATCTTATATCTACAGTCAGGAAAAATACCGATATAAAATCAATGACTAAGGATGGTTGTGGAAATGGAGAATGCGAAAGGTCCCGATTGGAAGATTAAACAGTAAATTGATTAATCGACAAAGGTAGATGAATCGATGGATTAGTGTTAGAATGAGGAATGGAGTTATCATGAATAAGCATGATTGAAGAATGAAATGGTGCAATGGTACAATGGTGAAGAGATGCGTTCACAAGAAACGTGAAGGTATTTATACACAAGGGGATGAGTGAGAAAAAGTGTCTTCGAGGGTCCATATCATAGAAGAAGAAGAAGAGACCAGTGAGTGTGACATAGATTAAAGGGTGAAGGAATCTGGAATATTACTAAAAACATATTTTGGTGGTAGGATGGGCTAGGGAAGGAAATAGGCTTGTAGGGGGTTTTATCCTCCTTCCAACATAAGTTGGTAAATAGGTTGCAGTAGCATCACGTTAATTGTATCTGACAAAATAGGGGTTTGTAGCCTCCTTCAGATAGTTTCTGGTAAATAGGGTGTAGTACCATCCTTGTCTATAGGAGCAAGAAAAAACTATTTGTAAATAACAATTTTGAAGTAATAGGAAATATTGGTGGTTTACACAATTGGGCTTCCACGATAAATTTGTGTTATGTGTGTCCTTGTTGATTATGTGTTTTAATAAGTAAATTAAAAGTATTATTAAATTGATAAAAGTTACAATACTGATTCACCCCCCTCTCATTATTGAAAAACATTTCAATAATTTGTATCAGAGTAGGTTCCTTCACCATAGTTTAACCACTAGAAGGAAGATCCTATTTAAAAATCACTATGGGTCAACAAGAAGGATTAGCCACTAACAGGCCTCCATTATACACAAGAGAAAATTATGCATATTGGAGTGTGAGAATTAAGATTTATCTGATGTCCCTTGGATGGAATGTTTGGGAAGCAACTGGAAATGAACATAAAATAGGAGACTAAGGACCTACAGACCTAGAGGAACTGGGCCAATATGAAGGTAATGCCAAATCCCTAAATGTAATCTTGAGTGGATTTGCAAACTCTGTATTTAAAAACGTTATGTGATGGAAGACTGCCAAACAAGCCCGGGATAAGTTAAAAATTATCTATGAAGGGGAAGATAAAGTCAAAGAATCCAAGATTTAGACATATAAAGGGCAGTTTGAGAGCCTTAAAATGAAAGAGGAAGAAAATATTTAGGAATTCCTTCTAAGAGTATATGAGGTTGTGAATGCCATTAGCGGTCTTGGAGGAAATTTAAAAGAAAGCGGAGTGGTTAGAAAGGTACTAAGAAAATTGTCAATGAAGTATGACTCAAAAGTGTCCACTCTAGAAGAATGAGATGACCTTAATGACATAACAGTAGATGAACTACATGGGATATTCACTACATATGAGATGAGGATGAGACAAAATGAACCTTCAAGAAAAGAGGCAACATTTAAATCCCTATCCAAGAACCAACTAGAGAGCCTAGATGGTGAAGAACCTATTTTCATCGGTAAACTTGAGAAACGTACCGGTAAATACAAAAGAAATCTACCCTTGAAATTTTTTAACTGTGGAATAATTGGACATTTTTTCAGTATGTGTCCTTACCCAAAACAGGAGGAGAGTGATCATGAAGAATCTTGTTGTAATAAGGGTAAGACCACGGGTAAGAATATGTTTAAGAAAAATAATAAGAAATTTTATTCCAAAAAATATAGTGGCGATGAAAGTGAAGATGCATAAATCCTGTTTATAGGGACAACAAATTGAGATGAGGAATCAGAAGTTGACATAGAAGCTTAATACATGGCTGTTGTTAATGAAATTTAAAAATGTAGGAAAAGGAACAAAGTTTTGAAAGAGAAACTATCAAATTACCAAGAAGAAATAAATCAAATTATTATGTACTTGAAGAACCAACATCAAGAAGCCAAGAATACTGAAGAGGATCTACTAGTTCTGCTCAAGGAGAGAGTCAAAGATTCTGAAAAAATTGAAAAGGAGATTATTCAACATAGAAAAGGGGTTAATGAAAAATATATCAAATCAAAGTTTAAGAACAAATTAAGGATATTATATGATATCTTGAGTATCCAAAGACCATCAAATGATAAAAATGGTCTAAGATATGGCAAAGTAAAGAAGCCAGAATATTCCTCTGTCACAAACCAAGGTGAAAATGAAAGAAGCTATGATGCACTAAGGAGTCATGTTAAAAGGGAGGAAAGCAAGAAATATGTTTCATCCTTCCATAAAAAAGATAGAACCAATGAGGTGTCTAATAGACCAATGACAAATAGATATAAATAGATATTTTTTGGGTCATTGTTACTCTTGTAATAATTTTGGTCATAAATCCCTGAAATGCATAGCTTATGGAAAGGTTTATGAATATAAGAAGGATACGTCTAGTAACAAACCAAAAGGAAGAAATCATAATCGGAATGGACCTCTTCAAATATATGACATAGAGTGTTACAAATGTAATAACCTTGGACATATGTCTAGAGAATGTAAAATAAAGAAGAGTGTTTCAGTAGAAGCTCAGAAACAATGGAAAAAGGTGGAAGAGTTGGAGAAAGAAGATCAAGGATTCCTCAAACATAAAGGAAAATTATATGGATACTATCATTGTTGTCATAAGTTTGGTCACAACGCTACTAACTGCAGAACGAAAGGAAAAAGATCAAAGTTTGAGAAGGAAACAAGAAACAAACATAGAAGATGATAAAGGACAAGTAAGCAAGATATCTCATGGGAAGATATGGAGTAAAAATTCATATTACGAAAAATCAGAAGAAACAAAAATTTCAAACATCAGTGAGGTCTCCAAAGATGGTGACGAGCATAATAGTGCCATAAATAAGAATAACATATATTATGAGGAAAATAAAGATGGAGATGTAAAACAAGACACCGATGAAGATGAAGGTGATGAAGAATGATATAGTGATGATTGTGGGGTTCTTTTATAAATATCACTCTTTATTTAAAGAGAAGCCTGAAAATAACATTCGGAGGGATCATATAATAAGGGGAGTTAAAGTCACAAAATTCCAATTGGTATCAAAAAATTCAATTGGTATCTAATGTTGAAGTATGCTAAAAGATATCTTCCTCAAAGACAATAGATGATCAAGGTTAAATGATAATATTAGTGTATGGTTGAAATAAATAAAGTATAAGACCCATGAATTAACATGAGAACAACAAAATGTGTGATTCATGAAGACAATGAAGTATGGAATCCAATAAAAGATAGGAATTTTATGTTCACTTAGAAGTTGAAATCATGACACATAAAAAATTTTGACAGTAGAAGAAAACTCAAGTCTGATCTAAAAAATAAAAAAATTCAGTCTATTGAAAAAGTATCAGGATGAGGAAAAATAATAGTGAAGATTGTGAAGGAAGAAAGGGTATTTTAAAAATATATATATCAGCTTAGGGAAGTTATTTCTAAATTTTTCTCTCAAACTTGTAGAAAAACCTATTTTTATATCAGACCAAGGATTATATGAAGACTTCTTAATAAGAGCAAGTTATATAGTACCGTTTTTAAAGAAGAGTGTGATGCTAAGTGTAAACTCTGTCACAAAATGTTGAAAAAGGAGAGGAAGGACAATTGCAAGGGGAGTCTATGGATCTATCATTCAAGTTATCATTCAAGAACCTGTTGTAAGAAAGTAAATGTTAAGATAAATGATAATACATTGGTTAGTACCAATTCCAGTTAACAAAGGGGAGATTTGATTATAGGGGGCATTGTCAGAAAGAAGAAATCCAAAAAATCTTATATCCAAATGGGTATAGCAATAGCATAACAGGTTATCCTTTGTCATTGTTGTCAAAGGGGGATAATGGTTAGATGTTTCCATCAATGACAAAGGGGGAGATGGTTGAGAATATAGTTTTCATTGATGTCAAATTAGTTCACAAATAGACATGCTATCAAGATGAAATCCGTAAAAGGAAAAGGATCCTTTACATGGATCATCATTGATGTCGAAGGAGTTCAATAATCACAAAGGAATAACTAAGGATACGATGGGAGGATGAACTTAGTGAAAGACAAAGGTAGTGATGACATGACATGGATGATGATATGGAAGATATAATGGCATGGCATGATACGATGGAAGGACAAACCCAGTGAAAGAAAAAGGCAGTGATGACATGACATGGATGATGATATGGAAGATATGATGAAATGGAATGGCATGGATGATGATATGACAAATATGATGGCATGGAATGTCATAGATGATGATGTAGCATGAATTTGAAATCATTGTTGCATTATGACATCATTCTGGAGAAATATGGAAAATTGGTGAAAATCAGGAAATTGACTAAGTATGGATTAAATAGTCAAAACTTGTCTAAGAGGGTTTAAGAGAATGGCTACCATAATTCATGGTTTGACTAAAATTGTCGCAGCATGGTACCAGGCTATAGCTTGTTTTAGTAGCTATATATTCATGGTCTCATTTTTTCTTCATCGCTTATGAGGAGAAAGTTATAGGTCTACCAAAACATGGTTCTACACCAGAGAAAAGAAAAATGGCTAAATCGTCTTTGGAAAATGCCCGCCATAATTTGTGGGTTCAAGAGAATGTCCTTTCGAGATGGTAATCTTGTAGATAGGTTTTTTTTATACTTGACCATATTTTCAAATTGACTTAAAAGTGACTTGGAAAGAAGTTATGGACCTCCCAAAACAGCGTTTTAGGTAGATTGGATGAGACTAAGAAATTTTCCCATGGAATTAATGTTAAAATATTCCGAAGTGGCCTCAAGGAAATTTTGGCCACATCTCATAGGATTATCAAAAAACTATTTTGAGAGTGTGTATATATAGAGTGTTGTATGGTACATCCAACCATATCATTAGCTTGAGCAAATAGTCTCTAAGGAAGAAGAGATCAATTTGCAAAAAGTGCCTCCTAGCCATATTTGCACTACTTCAGTAAAATTCCCACCTAAGGAAAAAGAATAAGAGTATGAAGGCGAAAAGCAGAAAGCGGAAAGAGGAATGTGGAAGAAAAGAAATAAAAGTATAAAATAATATGGGTTTCTGCAACCCGGTGTTCGTTAGTGGAATGCAGAAGATGAGAAATCAAGGTCTTGTATCATATGATTTTTCGCGACCCGGTGTCCTCCAGTGGATTGTGGAATGTAGAAAGAGGAAGGTGGAATGCATAATACGAAATACAAGAAATAAAGGTCTAGTATAACATGAGTTTTCATGACATGGTGTCTGCAACCGCAATGCAGAATGCGGAAGATGAGAAATCAAGGTATAAAATAATATGGGTTTCCGTAATCAAAAGTCCTCCAGCGGAAGATGGAAGGTGAAAAGTGGAAGGAGGAAAGGGGAAGGTCAAGAATTATGAAAATACTTTGGGAAATGTTATAATTATGCAACCCCTAGTATGGGAGATTGACGGTGACAAAGAGCTTGAAGGAGATCAACGGTACAGAATGGTTGAGGAAGAAATCTAAGTGCCAAAAGATATTTTGAGAAATGTCATAGTTCAACAATCCACATACTACATCCTATATTATATCTATGTTAAGAAAAAATCCCAATATAAAATCAACGACTCTGGATGGTTTTGGAAATGGAGAATGCAGAAGGTCACGACTTGAAGATTAAATAGTAAATCGATTAACAGGTAACTGTTTTAGTTGTGTTGAATAATTGTGATGGAGGTAGATGAATCAACCACTCGATGTTAGAATGAGGAATAGAGTTCTCATGAAGAGGCATGATCAAAGAATGAAATGGCACAGTGGTGAAGAAATGTATTCGTATGAAACATGAAGGTATTTATACACAGGGGGATCAGTGAGAAAACGTGTCTCCAGGGGTCCAAATCATAGAAGAAGAAGCAAAGACTAGTGACTGTGACAAATATTGAAGTGTAAAGGAATATGGAATATTACTAACAACATATTAGGGTGGTAGAGTGGCACTAGGGAAGGAAACATACCTGCAGGGGGTTGTGTCCTCCTTCCAACATAAGTTGGTAAATAAGATGTAGTAGCATCCTGCCAGTTGTAACTAACAAAAATGGGGTTGTATCCTTCTTCCAGTAGTTTCTGGTAAATAGGGTGTAATACCATCCTTGTCTGTAGCAGTAGGAAGAAACTATTTATAAATAACAATTTTGCAATAATAGGAAGTATTGGTGGTTTACACAATTGGGATTCCACGATAAATTTGTGTTCAATGTGTTCTTGTTGATTATTTGTTTTAATGAGTAAATTAAAAGTGGTATTAAATTGATAAAAGTTTTAATATTGATTCCCCCCCCCCCCCCAATATTGACCAATATTTCAAGAATTGGTATCAAAGTAGGTTCCTTCACCACAGTTTAACCGCTGGAAGGAAGATCCTATTTAAAACCCACTTTGGATGAACAAGAATGATTAGTGTTGGTCCTTAAAAATTACACAATGAATAATCCGACATGCAAGCAATGGAGGAAAAGTGTGCACACGATGAGGAAAGGAAAGTTAAGAAGGGAAAAAAAGAACTAGCGTAAGAAAGGAAAAACATGTGCACAACAGAAATAGGATAAAGATATAAAGGAAGAACAAAGCAAAGGATTGGTGCGACAAAGAAAATCACATCCAGAGTTGGTGGAAGAGAAAGGTAGAAGAGTTAAAGCTAGACACGTGAAAGCCAAGGAAGACTACAGAAGGAAGAACCAGTAGAGGACTCAGGGACAGTTTTGCGGCTAGCTATCAACTGTACAGATAGGTTGAAATACATTTCTGCAACTAGTTATGGTTGGGGTTAATGTCTTGTAGGACTTCCACGACTAGTTATGGATGTGGTTAATGTCTTGCAAGAAACCATGCTGTATAAGGGTTAGATTCGGCTAGTAGTTATCATGTTATATTCATTTAGAGTCGGTAAGAGTAGAATTATTGAAAAATATTAGAGAGGAGTCTGATATTAGAAGGATGTTGAGCCACATATCTACAGCTGAGAGTGCAGACTGTTAGTAGAAGTAATCTGCAGCTGAGTGCATAGATAGTAAAGTAGAAGATTTGATCCATGTTATGTGCATATCAGTAGGAGTAGATAGAAGAATAAACTAGAGACCATGAGAGAAATAAGAGTCTGATTCCATTAAATATATCTCAGAACGGTCTACAAGTCACAGAATGCAAGGCACTATCCACATTTTTCTTACTAGATGAAGAGAAACTTGCTCATTTTTCCCAGATGGGTTTCCACGTTATTTCTTGTGTCAAATGGGTGAATGTTTTTGAATGTTGAATGTTTATGTGAATGTTTGTTTACTTTACATTATTATATTTATTGTTGAATGTATGTCTCCATATTACTAACAGGTATATGAATGAATGAATGTTAACACATTGTCAACATGTTATATATGAATGCATGGTTAAGCTGCTAAGTCACAATATACGTCACACACTGTCAATTAGAAGTAAGGAATCAGTCACGTCACACAATTGTGCCAGTTGTTAAGTTGCAAGGACAAGGTTGTGTCGTGCATGCATTGTGGCACATAGTTTCACCTCCATTGCATAGTAGTAATAGAATCCATCTCTCCATCTCTTTCAAGCACCTTGGCCATGCGCCAAGGGACTATAATCCCTCGCCAATTATGGAAACATGGTTTTGGTAGTTACATATTAAGATATCGAGTGAGACTATGCCTGCCTCGCGGGTGTTTCCAACTGAGCTTGCTATGTCGAGTTGATGTCTTTTGGTGTCTTGTTGGTATTGTGTTATTGTTGAACCTTGGGTCACGTAAGTAAGGAAAAGATGCCAACAATTAGTCGCTAACAAACTTCCATTATTCATAGGAGAAAATTATGCATATTGGAGTGTGAGAATGAAGTGTCATGTCACGTCGCTTGGATGGAAGGCTAGGCAAAAATTGAAAAAATAATATAAAATAGGATACCAAGTACCTACAAACCCAGAGCAGCTAGGCCAATATGAAGGTAATTCCAAATCCCTAACTGCAATCTTGAGTGGATTGACAAACTCTATATTTACAAAAGTTATGAGATGAAAGACTGCCAAACAAGCTTGGTACAAGTTACAAATTATCTATGAAGGGTATCTAAAGTCAAAGAGATTCAGACATATAAATGGCATTTTGAGAGACTTAAAATGAAATAAAAAGAAAATATTGAGGAATACCTTCTAAGAGTAGATGAGGTTGTCAATTCTATCAGAGGTCTTGGAGGAAAATTAAAAGAAGGAGATGTAACACCCCGGTTTTGACCTCGTTTGAATTAATGTATATGATGTAAATATTGTAATTAATCATGGTGTGGATCTAAAGGAAAAATCCCCACCATTGAATTAGCATTTTTATGTTTTAGCAATTAAAATCGATTCCAGTGGTAGTTTTTGCTAGTCAACACATTATAATTTTTGACATCACATAAATATGCAATTTAATTAAAAGCGCACAACCAGCTATGTCAATGCAACAAATAATGAGATAGGGGCATAATTTCCTAAGGATAAGGGGGGGGGGGATGTTTAACCTTGACCCATTCAAGAAAATCCATGTGTCAAAAGAAAACACCCAAAACGTATGCCATTCCCTCATGCATTCATATTTTAATCTTCCCTCACGTTTTGGGGAGAGGGAGATGTTTTGATCATCCATCCTTCATTCACCTATGGATTTTTTTTCTTTGGCATGCAGCTGAACCTTACGGATTTTTATCCTTCACATTTTCAGTTTTTCCTCATTGTGCATGCCTAGTTGATCATCTAGATCTCACCAAAACATTGTGGTCCCTTTCTGATCAATCTCTATTCCATTATGTTCATGCATGCTATGCGTTTGTCCTGCTTGTAGAACTATGTTTTGTTCTGGGTTGTTTTCCTATTGTTACCATCCTCAATCATGCAAAGGTTCGGGGTATTCATTTTTTACTGAAAGATTGAGCAATGGAGATCACTCGATTTTAAGAGAAAGAGTGGTCATCTATGGTTTCCTCAGTATTGTTGTGGAATGGCCTCCTCTATCACAGAGTGAGTGGATGTCTGTTTTGCTGTGTTGACATTGTGGTTTGTTGTGTGTGCATATTTTTCCTTGGTCTGAAATAGTTTGGATTGGAATTGGATCTGAACTAGCTTGATAAACCTAGTGTGGGAAGGAATCTCACAAATCGATCTAGAGGGGATATTTTTATTCTTTATAGGCCTTGAAAATCATTGGAATAGAAGGCATAGCCTGAGGGACTATGTAGCAGAGAAGGGGATGCTTCCTTGTGTTGGGTGTGTAGATGTTTTAGGAGCCAAGCCCGATCTAGTGCAGGTTTCCATAGCTCAATGGTTGAGCTCACTATATTATAAGTTCAAGCTTTCCATCTCCTTTTCAACCTAATAAACCCATCTGTTAGTTAGCTTGGGTGAGTATCCTGATAAACCCAACTGCTAGATGGCTTGGCTAATTTGCTTGATAAACCCAGTAGTATATTGGCTTGTTTGGTTGCATCCTAATAAACCCAACTGTCTTGACTTGGACAAGTTTTGTTGTATCCTTGGCTATGTGTGAGCATGCTAGTGTTCCTTATTCCTTATGGGAATCATGCGCATATCAGGGGTGGCAGTACTGCTGAGAGGTTGCTGAGCGCACTAGCCTATGGTTGGGTGGAATGTTGCAGTGATGTAGCTGGTTGTGGGACAAACTTCTTTTAAGATAAGTATTCTTGTCTATGTTAATCTCTGCAATTGTATTTGCTTAATGAAATATGATGAACATGCCTAATGTGTTGAATTGATGAATTGCTTACACTGTATAATTGCAATTGTATGCATCAGTGTATGTTTTGTTTCAATGAACTTTTAAATTACATTATCGGGCTTATATTGTCGAATTGGTGATGGCCTGAATGATCAAATTTGTCCAAGACTTCTATTAACATGTTGAATTTCCTGCCAAAAATCTTCCTTTCCGCATGCAGGATGCAGGATGCGACTTCACAATCTCTATTTTCACAAATCTTCTTCCACAAATCTTCTTTTTGCATGAGGGATGCAGGATGTATTCCAAAAGTGTATCCCTGCCATATTTGCACTACTTTAGTAAAATTCGCTCCTAGGGAAAAAGAAGAAGAGTCTGAATGCATAAAGCAGAAAGAGGAAAGAGGAATGCGGAAGACAAGAAATCATAGTATAAAATAATATGGGTTTCCTCAACCCGGTGACCTCCAGTGCAATGCGGAAGGAGGAAGGTGGAATGTGGAAGATGAGAAATCAAGGTCTTGTATCATATGAGTTTCCATGACCCAGTGTCCTCTAGCACAATGCGAAAGGTGGAAAGACAAAGGAAGAAGGTGGAATATAGAAGATAAGAAATCAAGGTCTGGTATAACATGATTTTTCACGACCTAGTGTCCACCAGCAGAATTCAGAAGGTGGAAAGAGGAAGGCAGAACATGAGAAATCAAAGTATAAAATAATCTAGGTTTTTGCAACCTAAAGTATTCCATCGGAAAGTGGAAGGAATAAAGCGAAAGGAGGAAAGTGAAAGGAGGAAAGTGGAAGGAAGAGAATCGTGAAAATACTTTGTGAAATGTTACAATTCCGTAACCAACAGTCATGATGAGCTTGAAGGAGAAAAACGGTGTGGAATGGTTGAGGTGAAAAGCTAAGTGAAGAAAGCCATTTTGAGAAATGTCACAGTTTGAAAATACACATACTGCATTCTATCTTATATCTACAATCAGGAAAAATACCAACATAAGGTCAACAGCTTGGGATCATTGCGGAAAAGGATAATGCGGAAGATCACGACTGGAAGATTAAACAGTAAATTGATTAACAAGGAATTGTTTTAGTTGTGTTGAAGAATCATGATGAAGGTATATGAATAGATAGATCAATGTTAGAATGATGAATGTAGTTCTCATGAATAGGAACAATCAAAGAATGAAATGGCACAATGGTGAAGAGATGCGCCCGTAGGAAACATGAAGGTATTTATACATAGGGAGATGAGTGAGAAAAAGTGTCTCTGGGGGTCTAGATCATAACAGAAGAAGAAGAAGAGACAAGTGAGTGTGGCATAGATTGAAGGGTAAAGGAATCTAAAATATTACTAAAATCATATTAGGATGGTAGGGTGTCACTAGGGAACTCAACAGGCCTTTAGGGGATTGTAGCCTCCTTCAAGCAGAAGCTGGTAAATAGGGTGTAGTAACATCTCGTTAGTTGTAGCTGAAAAAATAGGGGTTTTTAGAATCCTTCTAGTAGTTGCTAGTAAATAGGGTGTAATACCATCCTTATCTATAGTAGCAGGAAAAAAATATTTGCAAATAAAATTTTTACAGTAATAGGAAGTATTGGTGATTTACCCAATTCAGATTCCACGATAAATTTGTGTTATGTGTGTTCTTGTTGATTATGTTTTTTGATGAGTAAATTAAAAGTGGTATTAAATTGATAAAAGTTACAATACTGATTCAATACCCCTCTCAGTATTGACGAATATTTCAACACACCAGGTAAGGATCTGTGATGAATATATACACAAAAACACCTTTCGGACCCAATATGACCATTATTAGGTTGTGTTGATTCCTTTTGGGATAACCAATTCACCATCCAATTTTATGTTCACGATGAACAATATTTTTAGAGAATACATGGACAAGTTTGCATTAGAATTTATAGACAATATACTAATTTACTCAAAGAGTAGGGAAGAACGTGAGGAACATCTCTGAATAGTACTATGAGTGTTATGGGAACACCAACTTTACACCAAGTTTAGCAAGTGTGATTTTTACAAACCATAGATATAATACCTAGGTCACATCATTTCTAAGAAATGGATAGTCATTGACCAAAAAAATACTTAAGCCATCAAGAAATGGCCTACGCCTACTTGTGTCACATACATTAGATCATTTTTTGGGTTAGCGGGTTAGTATCGAAAGTTCATCAAGAAATTTTCAAGGGTTGCTTGTCCCATGGTCGCCTTACAAAAGAAGGAAAAAAAGTTCTTGTGGATTACAAAGTGCGAAGAAAGCTTCAAAAATATAAAACAAATATTTTCTACAACACCTATACTACGAATTGCGGATCCCAATGGGGATTTCATTGTTTACATATATGAAAGCAAGGAAGGACTAGGTGGAGTCGTCATGCAAAATGACTACATGATATATTATGAATCAAATAAATTAAATGAACATGAACGAAAATATCCCACGCGATATTGAGCTAGCTTCCGTTATCCACACCTTCAAGATGTGGAGGCACTACCTCATGGCGAATAAGTTTCTCTTAAAGACAAACAACATGAGTCTAAAGTATTTGTTCGACCAACCAAACGTAGTTGTTAGGAAGGATAGATGTTGGCTTCCCTTAGCGAGTACCACTTCGAATTAAAGCACATAAAAGGAAAGGAAAACAAAATCATCTATCCTTTAAGTCAACGAGCTCATATGTTGTATGAGGTAACTTTAAGCCAAACCGATTCGAACTTGCATGATAGGATTAGAACGCAAGAAGAGTTGACCGTTTCTATGTCGAGGTCCTTAATATTCTTTAGGGGTGTAGGATATTCCAAAAAGAGAAATAATATAAGGTAGACAAGAGAATACTATTATGGTCCAAAGAGATATTGTATGTATTGGATGGAGGAGACATCAGGTCCAACATTCTAACAAAGTTTCATTGAAATCCCTACTCAGGGCACTCAGGATATCAAAATATGAAATAAATAGTTAAGAAACACCTTTTTATGGCCTAAATTAAAGGCCAACATAGCACTATTCATCACAAAATGCCAAGAGTGCCAACTGGTTAAAGAAGAGCATGAACATCCTTCGGGATTGCTACAACGATTACCCATTCTGGAATGGAAATGGGAGGTTATCAGTATGGATTTAATTATGGTTTTACCAAAGAGGAAGAAACACAATGATTCCATTTTTGTAGTGGTCGATAATTTGTTCAAAGCAAAACACCTTATTCTAGTAAAGTCAACATACAAAGCAATTCACATTGCTGAAATTTTCCTAAAAGAAATATTTCGATTGCATGGGATACCCAAGGCAATCATCTCGGATCGAGATACAAAGTTTACTAGTAACTTCTAGGGATATTTATTCTCCACCTTATAGACACAATTATATTTCAATACCGCCTACCTCCTGCAGACAGACAGATAGACGTAATGAGAAAATCAAATTTTGGAGGATATGCTTAGAATGTACGTGATGAACAATGCCACAAAATCGTAGGATTATATGCACCTAACAGAGTTTGCATATAACAATGGGAACTAGAACTCCACCAAAATGAGTCCCTTCGAGGTACTCTATGGAAGAAAGTGTAGAACACCGGTGACTTGGGATAGCCCGATAGACAGGCTCATGTTAGGGCCATATTTATTGAAATACCTAGAACAGTTAGTCACCAAAGTGCAACATAATCGAAAAGAAGCACAAGAACACCAAAAACATTATGCAGATAAAAATAGAAAGGATAAATATTTCCAAGTCGACAAACATGTTTATTCAAAAGTAAAAGAAAAAAGAATCTCATTGATCTTGGGGAGATGCGGAAATTTGGCACCAATATTTTGTGGACCCTTTGAGATACTATTATGGAGAGAAATTCCTATGGATTCGGGTACCACAATAGATAGCTTGACTCCAGAAATCAATCTTTTCCAATATGGAATAGAAAGTAAATGTCTAACACTAAAGGATCATACCTCATACCTTATTCTAGACAGTTGAAGTAGATCCTTGTTGAGCTTTCCAACTTCAACTTGAATTGATAAATTACTTCCTCAACAACAAGTAAACAATACAAGCATACTATATATCATGGTGTTAGATCTATTCTAGCATATATAATCAACAATGTATAAGCATTTGAAATCATCCCATGGATACAATATTCATACAAACACAAATTATTGGACAGGAAAATATATTTCTATTAATATAGATCAGAGATTACAATAGATACAACCTCTGACGGCACGTGTGCGAACTGGAGAAACTGAATCCCCCACTTGGGCCTCCACCACCTCAATCCTCCATCTCTTGATAGCAAGCTCAGAAGAAAAAGGCAAGCTTGGGAAGAACACAAAAGTGCTCCAAGGGACAAAGGGATGTAGACTCAAGCATAAGTTCCAGCAACAATGGACTATAGTTTCTTTGCTCTCAATTCTCTCATATGCCTTCATTGTACCATAGATTTCCTTATATAGATTTTCAAAGGGGTAATGAAAGGTCGAATTCGAGTGATCTCAAGGCATAGGGAAGACCAAGAGTCAAGTGAGTCGGATCCATGTCAAGGAAAACTCCAAAAGGATTTGGATTTTGTACACATCCTAATGTATGCGATTTTAGGGGTCAAACCCACGTATATATGCGATTAAGGGTTTAAAAGTCACGTGTATCATTTTTCACATGTTTTTAGGGATGGTCACGGAAACATCAAAGGAAAAAAAATGGTCCACGGGATCTAAGGTGTCTACAGAGGGACAGGGGAAGGCTATACAAAGTGTGATTCACTTGGAGTGGTAAAATCAGCTATTAACAGATACTGGAAAAGAGAGGGCCAATGGTGTATGGATTAGATTTACCTGTTCACATAAAGGTTCCTAATGTTTTTCATGCATGTTTATTGAAGAAATATGTCTATGATACTAAACATGTGATTGATTTTTCCTTTCTACAAGTGGAACCTGAAGGGGAGTCTATTCCCGAACCCCTTCACATCTTGTATAAAATGGAAGTACAACTCAGGAAGTGAACTATTTTCTAGTTAAAAATGAAATGGAAGCACTTTTCTCCCCGTCAGGACACATGAGAGAATGAAACCACCATGAAAGAGGGTTAGCCGTCCTTGTTTCATGATTTCATTTCTAGTCCTTAGAACATCGAAACAATGTTGTTATAAGAGGGGAGGGATGTAATATCCCAAATTTTGACCTTAACTATATTGGTAATTAGCCCTACTGCACATGATTTACTTTGATGTTATGTTTACTTCTATATATTGGGTGTATTCCCCAATACACATGAATTATGTTGGTTATATATATATACTGGGAATAATCCCCAATGTACATGTTTTATTATATTGTTATATGATTATATATGTTGGGAATAGGACCTGTTGGAAAAGGACTATTGTTGTTGTACTGGGAATAGGCCCCGATGTACTTGATTTATTATTATGTGATTGAGAACAAGCTGTAATATACTAAGATGATAATTTTGTGTTGTATTGTGCAGAAGACTAATTTCATAGGTGATTTCTATGATGTGTTAGGCATAAGCCCTAGAGAACATGAGTAATGATATTATGTGTTGATTGAAAGCTTTGGATCACATGGGTTATGAGACTATGTGTTGAGCATATGCCCTAAAGCACATAGGTAACCCCAATAATTAAAGAATGAAAGTATTGGGAATAATCTCTGGAGCCCTCTAACATGATTTTGAGCATAAGCTCTAGAGCATAAGATATTTGGCCATTATATCCCTAGCTGCATTGTACAAATGAATCCTAGTATTAGTGTTGCGCAAAAAGCTCTGGAATTGCACTAGTGTAATGCTTGTTCGATACTATTGTGCATAAGTGCCACATAGAACTAGGGGTTACTGTAATTAAAGGGTGTTGAGTTGGAAAGGATCTGAATAGAACCAACCTTCATCATACTTATTTAAGTTTAATCCGGGCCACGCCTAGGTGCATGCTGGGGACAACACTCGAATGAATGAGTCGAGCTCTATTATGATAGAAGAATACAAGGATGATTTTGAGAACCCCCCCTAGATTTATATGTATAAAAATTGGGTGAATCTCTCCGATATATAGGAAAATTTGAAGGCGATTTTATCAATAATATAATATGTATATATAAAAAATTTGGCGAATCTTTCATTTTATTATATAATGTTGTAAAATTTTGGCGAATATTTCATTTTATTATATAATGTTGTAAAAACTTGGCGAATATTTAACTTCATTATAAAAAATTGTAAAAACTGGTGAATCTTTTACTGATTTATAGAATATTGTCAAAATAAAAGAATAACAACATTAGTCAAATAACATGAATCACATCATCAACAACAGAACATGTAGACTCACAAGTCACAACAGGAAGGTGTCAGTGAAACACAACTGTACTGACTAGATTCAGGGAAATTGGGGACTCCACTTGTTATCTCGTCCCTTAATGATCCAATGAACATGTGGGGACCTGAATCTTGACAAACTGATAAACTCATAGAATAATACATTATGGTCGATCTTGGCCTCCACTAGCCAATTATGGTCATGGACGCTAATACAATTATGCATTGTAATTATGACAATTGATTATTGCATTAGATGAATGTTGGTCTTGTGCCAATAGGTATCCTGTGATCAATGCATAGGAACCTAGTGCATAGACCATTTTTCTCTTCGCTTATATATGTATAGCTTGTTTATTTTTTTGAATAACGATAAGTATTTACAAAGAAAATATACAGTCAACATAAAAGAATTGAAAGACTAAAGAAAATTAATTCATGCAACTAAAAGTTAATAAAAGAATCTTTTCTCAAATCCTAAAGCCAACCTTGATTCAAGCTACAAAAAAGGGTTAAATCAAGCATCAAATGAGAACTAGAATCATTCAAAGGAATTAACAAAATATTTAACCAAAATACACACAAACTTCAAAAATCGACAAAATGCTTCAAACAAAAGCAATAAATAAACCATAAAAATTCGTTAAGATATTTATGCTAAACACCAACATGGTTTCATGTACTTGAATGAGCCCATTCTTTCTTAGCGAAAGTGTTGTCAAATTAGTTATTTATCATTTAATGTTAGGAAACTATCTATGTGAAGAGATAGCTCCTTGGCCTATCTTTCTCAAATTC
This sequence comes from Pseudotsuga menziesii, assembly GCA_001517045.1. Classification (NCBI taxonomy): domain Eukaryota; kingdom Viridiplantae; phylum Streptophyta; class Pinopsida; order Pinales; family Pinaceae; genus Pseudotsuga; species Pseudotsuga menziesii. Next base: position 283,205 of record LPNX010781098.1, on the reverse strand, counting down.
TAGCGTCATTTCCTATCAGATACAAGAGAGAGACAATGTAAGAGATAAATATCAAACCATCAATCTTAAAATAAGCTGCATGAAGTTAATGTAGCTCAAATCATCAATGTTACAACAAAAAATTATAATGTAGAAGCTATTTTTACCTAAAACATAACCTCAAATTCATATATGGAGTTTGGGTTAGGTTTGAGTTCTGCTTTTAACTTTTTATAGGAGATACTTTTGGGATCCCACTTTGTATTGTTATCATGGTACTGCACAGTCCTGTTGACCTACTTTTGGGATCATTTGTTGGACATTAATAAAATAATCTTATCTTATCATAATTCTTTTTGTTACCTTCATCATATGCTTAATGTGTTAGTTTCATTATATGCTTAATGTACATATTGTGTGCCAGTTAGCTATTAGATTACCACAAGGTTAGTTAAGCACACAAAGTCTACACCCCCAATTTTAGATTGGGTACCATCATCAAAATGGGGGCAAGTGCCCAAATGTTTCCCAAGGATTTATTTCCAAGGAAAAAAAACACCAATGTTTCACCAAGTTTTTGGGATGTGCAAATTTGGGAGCAAGGGAACACATCCAAGGGGACATGTGGAATCACCCCACAAAATATATGGAACATTGAATTCTCCAACATAGGAGGCCAGCCCAAATACTTAAAAGATTTAAAATATGAGAATTGAAACGTAACCATTAAAACTATTACATAACAACAATTTAAGCTTATCCAATTGGCGAAAGCACACCCAACTGCTAATATCCAACACACAATAGCAAGAGAACAAGTCTAAAGTACCCTATTCTAAGCATTTTCTTCCAGCAGTGCTAGACCCTGTTCTAAGTATTTTCTCCCAGTTGCAACGTCACGACCAACAACCACGTAATAGTAAATGTTTGAGGTATTTATTGTCCAGTAGTAGAAATTAATTAAGTATTTACTATTCATTGTACCCACAATATCCAACAAGGGACTATGACAAATACTTGAGGTATTAAGTTTTAACTTTTAACTATGGCCACAACAATAAATATCCAGCAGCAAGGTTTCTACAATTCCAACAGTCCACATCATCCAATAGCGAGAATTATGTTTCACAGCATCCGAGAGTCACATGTAGAAGGTCTCAAATCTCCCTCACATGGTCTCCCTCACACTGCCATGCCCACATAGCCTCACTGCTCACACAAGTTAAAATATAGTGCATAGAACTCACTCAACCACGGTCTCTTTCACAGTACCATAGTAGCACAAGAACCCTGACATAGTAAAAACATAGAAATCTCATGGTGACAGCACAGGTGAATGATGGGTAGTAGTAGAGAACTCACAAGAGGCTAAAAGAATTAAACATTACATTAAAATGTATAATTTATACATTTTCAAAGTTGGTCTATACGGATGCAGGAGAAAGGGTTTTTAGGTAGGAATATTTATGTTTTTGGAAGCATTCCCCTCAAAAGGGAAGGTGGGGTACATCCCCCTTGGTGTATCCCCATGCCGTGATTGTGGGAAGCACGTCCCCTACCCTTGGGGACACATCCCCATGTAACAATGAGAAGCACTAATCTAAAAACACCTTATACTATAGAATTTATTAGGACAGTCAGTGAATTGTTTGCAATATATATCCAAGACATGACAATATATATCTACCTTGTAATATATCCATTCATAACTTCACTTGCATGACAAAAACTTTAAAAAATGGGATTTGTTCAGCACCTGGTCCTAGAACACGAACAATAGAACCTGAACCTTCTTGAATTGCTTTTATTGTTGCTCCTTGCCTTCCAATTAAACTCCCAGCCTGTGTGCCAACCACAAGCAACCGAGTTGAATTCATTCCACTACCACCCTGTTGAGCTCGACCCAATTCCCCTATTCCATATGGACCTCCTTCTATAATTCGCTCATGAACCTTGAGTATCCCATCCATAGCTGGATAAATTGGTGCTTCTGGTTCTTCTTTTTCCGAAACCATAACCTATGACAAGAGATAATAATAAAGTTATTTAAGGCGAAATCAGAATAAAATATTTTTAATCATAGAATTAGAAAAGAAAAAAACCCAAGAACATACAAAATTTTGAAGCCAACAATCTATGTAAAGATATAATCCCTCATTGTTGAAATACAAAAATAGCACATCTATGCAAGAATGTACAATAATCGGATTGTTATCATATGCCAGCCACAATAGGAGAAATGCTTGGAAACTTCTTTTTTCAAA
>LPNX010781098.1:247115-272606 GCA_001517045.1 Pseudotsuga menziesii | reverse complement strand
TTTTAAAGTCCATTAGTATGAATTGTACAGAATATGCAAAGGTAACTAATTCAATTGATGCAACTGGTGCAATATTTTGATACAATTTGACAAGTTCATCTAGAGATAGGGGTCATCAAATGCCCAGTTAAAGATATTATCATATAAATATCTAAGAGGGTGTCATTAACAGAGCTCACCATAGGCTCTAGTGCATCATCTTGTTTGCACATTACCCAGGGTACACCCATATCCATTCCCATGGCCATCTGGGTAGCCCGATTCATGTAATTCACTCCAGGAGGCCCAAACAACATTTCTTTAGGTTTATACTCATTTTCCACCTATAAGAACACTTCGTTATTAGTCCTAATATTAATAAATCAAACCAATTTTACATAGAAAGTTCAAACACATGCCATTTTCTCTTTTCTGCATCAAGAGATTGCCCAAAATCACCTAAATCACACTTAAACTTGGTTTATAGGGTTTAAAATTAACTCGGGTCTGATTTTTTTAGGTTTGTTTGCACCCCTTTTGTGGAGAAAAACAGCCAATAATTCAAAACCCCCTAATACATGTTGCCACTCAATGGCTGTGTCACTAGTGCAAGAAGGCCATTTCAAACGGTTGGGTCTAGATGCAATTTCTAGGTAACTTTGGCATAATAGATACCCTGTACATGCTTTCAGCACTATGAGAAGAGGAGGATTTTGTCAAAATACAATAATAACACCAATCCATATAAAATACCTCTAAGGTTTCTCAATATCAAATGAATCTAATAAATATTCAAATGTTTATTTGTACAGACAATCTATCAATTCTGCAAACTTCCCCCTTCATTTTTTATTGTGTAGGAAAAGCTCAAGGATCAAAGTAAAATCATTCTTACCAGGCACCCACATTCTGACAGTGGATACAAGACCCACACTTATGCTCTCAACATAGCTTGGGAGGTTCGTACTTATGTTGTTTTTGCAGTATACTCATCTAGAAGTAGCAAGATAACATGTTGGTCCAATGATTTAAAAATATTGCAGGGTGGACAAGAAATTCATATTCAGTTAAAATATCAATAATGAGCACTACAACTGCACGAAGTTAACTATCATAATTCATGACACAGATTTGGCAATTAACCATCGGTTCTTAACCTTGCTCAACCTAGACTATTCCTTCTACACAATCAGACTAAACATTAATTATTTAATGCATAGTGACTATGTTAGATTTATCTCAATGCATGTATCTCGATGGCGAGATTCATGATTGAGAAGACAAAAATCACAAGATTTCTCGAAAAGAAGAGCTCAGTAGCAGGGTGCTATAGTGTCAATCTCTATGGAGAGCTTATTATTTCACTAATACCCCAACCTTGCTTTAAATTTGACCTCATGTGAGCCTCAAGAGTGTGAGGCGCGAGCCCCTTGGAAAAAATCACAAAGCCAGGGGCTCGCTATATTTTATCTTTCTTAGAAGACACCCGGATTCGAACCGAGATTGAACACCCTCATATTGGGCATTGGGAAAACCTTTCACCAGTTAATTATGCCTTCCTCGGTAGGCACCTGCTGAATAGGTGCCTTATAGACAAATTAGTGGGGTGAACAAACCGCACCCCTAGTACCGCTAATGGAATAGACAGATTTATGCATAACTTAATAGTCAGGTAGCCTCGGAACACTGCACCTATGAATCTGATCAGTTGGGCTATTTCGATCTGCCTAATTTTCTCACCATTAAACCCATAGAAAAAAAAGACACACAATGAAAACCATAGACCCATTAAACCCAAAGCTTGAAAATCCGTTAAAGAAATCATGATACGTAAGTGAACAGGATAAAAAATATACCAAAAGATAAATTAGCATGGCCATGCTAAAAAAATACAGAAGCTAGCAAGAAACAAAAACACCAAAGAGAATTGCAACGGCTTTAAGGAACATAGAAAAACATGACAAACACAAAATCTGACTATGCCCATCTTTCATGGCCAATGAAGGTCCTGGAAATAAAACCCGTGAAATCACATCATATCAAACCCTGTCCTGGGTCCATGGAGAATGAAGACCACCACAGCCATGACCACCACCACATGGAATCAAACCATGTCCAGCATCCAAACCATGTCTGTCTTGCATCTTTGGCCAACCAAACACCACCTAAAATCAAACGTTGTCCTGCGTCCATGGCCTGGCCACCACCTAAAATAGAACGTTGTCCTACGTCCATGAGCCTACAAATCAAGGACGAACTGAGAGAAGTTTACCCAAAGATCCATAAATCAGGGTGAAATACCAAATTTTTAACCTATCATCCATAAAATCCAGGCGAACCATCTCCATTTCTCCTCCAAAACTAGAAATTTCTGGCGATTTAACCTCCATTATAGAAGAAATCCAGGCGAATGTCTGATTTTCCCCATCGACGGGTGAGCTAAATTCCATTGTATGAATTTTCATAGTTTAACCGCACAGGCTATTTAATTGGGGAAAATTATATATAAAATAAGAAATGGGCTAATTTATTAAATTAAAAAAAAAACCATTTTAATATTAAAAATTCGCCCACCTTTTTTTGGGCACCCCTTGAAATTCTCCTATGGGCTATAATTCGCCCCTAAAATCATCTCTGGAAGAATATAGAAAGAAATAATGAAGCATGAAAACACTTAGGTCGACATAAAGTATACAAATGGACAATATGCAAGAATTGGAACCAAATTATTACTTATTCTCCATGAAAGATGGAAGAATCAGAATTCCCTATATTACATTAGTGTACATTCTTGTATAGGATGCTGAGATGCTTGGATGAGTAACCGTTACATTCAGTTACAAAAGAAGTTATAGCGGTTCATAATAGATACTCAAGAGGTAAAATCAATTTTCTAAGGAGACAACTCATGCTAGTTCATAAAACATGATTACTAAACATGATAAAACCCCATATGTGACTAATGCACTTTCCAAATCAGTCCAAGAGCTCATGAATTGTATAAAGCATGAGTGAGTTGTCATGGGTGATGGAAAATCTTGGTAATCATGGAATATGGAGATAAAATCATGGAGGATGGGTTGACCACAAAAGATATCAGTTTTCTACTTGATTAACTTTAACTTATCAGCTGAAAAGAATGAAAGAGTTCTCTAAAGGAAGAAATAGAAGGAAAGCACAATTACTAATCTAGGAATTCAATAAAGTTAGAAGAATGTAGGCATAATCAGTTTAAAACCACTCATGGGGTATATATGGAAAGTATTGACCAAGTGGTGGAAGTGGATGTCAACTATATAGGATAGTACATAGGAAATTAACCAGAAATGATTAATTAATTTTATTCTAAGCATGGAGTGATTTTATAATATTCTAAAACCCCGCTTTAAGTTTAAATTTATGATGGAATATCTAAAATAATAATAAATATAGATGTATATAGGTCCCAATAAGTAGGATATGGTCACCCTTTACAATTGTTTTTGTCTAGAAAACTAAGGAAACGGGAAAAACCACATAGGAAAAATCCTCCCTCAAGAAAGGACAAGGAATAATATGAAAAACATGTCTTCAGTTATGTATTTTTCTTCACTTGAATGAGTTGATTGAAATTATTCTTTCGGAATACCTTGATGAGGAATTTGTGAACTCCATGATCATGCGCTAGACTATAAATGTACTATTTGCAGGAAAGAAGAGGAGAGGCTCCTTGTAGCTCATCATCTGATGATGGAGGAGAATTCTCTGACTGACTCTTTTTGTTAACATACTATGATTTTCAAACATAATATTAAAAGGAAAATATATATATTCATACTCCTTCCCAAAGAGTAAAAAAATCAATACAATCAATTCCTTGTATAGCTGCAAAATGGTGAAATGGACAACGTATCTTCCTTTCAAACAATTGTAGCACCTTCCCAATTATGAAAATGAGGGTCAAAAGACTCTAAAATATTATAAATATTGTCATATGGAGTAGAGAAAACTAGAGGTATCATGTCTTCATGAGATTATAGGGCCATAGTAGGAAAATGATGAGAAACTGGGTAAAACTGATGGATAGGCAAATTTGAATGATACATGGAATTGAAAAATGAACCATTTATGTTTAGAATAGATCCAACCATGTGCAACATAAGTCCAAGTATTACTAATTTCATAGCTAACCAACTGATGAAAAATAAATAAGACTTGAAACTAGTGGAAATAAGTGACATTGCACAGAAATCCAATAAGGAATCAACTAGTAAACCTGGGGTTTGTAAAGTCTTAGGAGTATTTGGTGGATTACAAAATGGTATGGATGATGTCATAACCTATATATAATCATTTAAACTTACTTTAAAATTGAATTCATAATCATTTGAATGGACTGATATATAGCTAGATAAAGACAAGTCAAGATCTAGTAAAAAACACAACCATTGGGAGATGGATCTAGTGGACTGATAGGTGATTTATCCAAGAAAGAAACTAAGATTTCTAATTCTAAGATATTAGAAAATGAATCTATATCAGATATTTTAGAAAATTATTTAACTTTGGAACTCAAGGCGTAGCCTTTATCACGTTGGTACTACACACTATGACAATGTTCTGAGGATTCAACAGACTTCTCTAGTTCATTTGTTACATCAACATTATGATTCTCAAGAAACCGATACATGTTTTCCATATTATTCTTGAAACTTTTGTTAGAATGAAAACCCTTTCTGCAATAAGAACAATTGGATTTGTTCCCTTTCTTCTTGACTTTATTGATGGAATTCGAACCTTCATCAATAGGATTTGATCCTTCATCTTGATTATATAACTTTGGCTTCTTCTCTTTTGACATTTCATTCTTAATTCATTGAAATATAAGAGGATGATCCTTTCCCCTAGATAGTTTAATATCTCCCATCTAGATCAATTTATCATTCTCTTTTGTCAGCGAATCAAATAATGTACAGAAATAAAGGATTTTCCAATTAGAAATATAAATCCTAGTCACATGGAAGGTTGACATAAAAACTGATTATTCAAGACCCAAATTTGAGAGGATGGAAATAATCAATTGATATTCCTTCTTCTCAATCCCAGATTGTTTTAGAAATAGAATAAGTGACTTGAATTTGGTGAAGAACCCTTCAATGGATTCAAAACAAATTGGACTCAATGAGAATAACTCATTCTCCAATTTATGTTTTCTTATCTCATATTGTACTCCAAAGAGAGACTCAAGTTTGGTCCATACTTGGTTTGCAGTGGTAAAAGCATCAAGATGAAAAAAGGGATCTAGATAAATTGAAAGACAAATAAATCCATAGGCTTCATCCAACCTATTATGCCACTTATCTTTCTCAACAACAACATTGGGATCATTCTCTAAAGTCAAACAAACTCTGCAATGTCCATTATTGTGCAACAGAATCCCAATTTTGGACTTCCATTCATGATAGTTGAAGGGAGTCACAATCATAACTTAAGAGGAATCTATGATTAGTTGATTTTTCGCTCCTAGAGATGCTCTCTACAACATGCACAAATATAAACTATGAGAAATACTTGCATGCTCAATTCAAGCTCTTCTTTAGAGAGAGACATGATGTTGCATGCACTCTGATGTAGAGTACTGATAGCTCCTTAATAGTAGGATAGCTTGTCGAACTTGTAAACATGAGAGTAGGCTAATACCGCGTATAAATTGAATCGTTCATTCTATGTGTAAATATAGGATGTAGAACTAGCTACAAGATATTTCTCACAAGCATGCACATGAAAAATAGAGAGAGGAATAATGAGACTGAATTACAAGATAAGTAAAGAATGATTGGCGAATAATCCATATACATTTCCATGTATTATTGATCAACATAGTGTACATAAATAATACATCCTTGAGAGGTAAAATAGAGTTGTTAAGGATACAATTCATGCTAGTTCATCAAGCATACATACTAAATATGATAAACACCCATAAGTGACTAAAGAACTTTCCAAATCAATCCAAGAGATCATGAATTGGATATAGAATTATTGAGTTGTCATGAGTGATGGAAAATATTTCTAATGATGGAATATGGAGAGAAAATCATGGAGGGTGGGTTGGCCAAAAAAGATAGAAGGTATATAGTTTACTAGCTTTACCTTATCCACAGAAAAGCAGGAAAAGTTATCTAAAGGAAAAAATAGCATGAAAGCATAGTTACCAATCCGGGGAGTAAATAAAGTTGGAAGAATCTCACTAGAATTAGTATAAAGGTTCCCATGGGGTATATATGGAAAGTATTTACCATGTGGTGCAGGTGGATGCCAACTATCTAGGATAGTACATTGGAAATTATCCATAAATTCTTAATTGTAATTATGTGAAGTATGGAGTGGGTTGATATTATTATAACATACAATTAGATTTGAAATAGTGACTTCATTCAAGCTGCATCACAGATGTAGGACCAGCTTCTGATCCACAGCTAGGGTTTCCCTAGCCGCCGCCTCCCCTCATGCGCAAAATCGAGCTTGGCTAGATCGCAGGCTCTGCTCCTTGTCCTCAGCTCGGGATCATCCTTAGCGTGGGGGTTTGCTACCATTTATTATTTTTCAGCGTGGTGTTTTGCTGCCATTTTTTCTAGCATGGAGTTCTCTCAAGAAATGGGCTCTCATGCCCAGCTCACCACCTTCAAGGCCCTTGTCCAAGCTACCGTTCCTCAGGCAGCTTCTCATTCTTCTTCCAAGTTCGTGAAAAATATGGACGCGATCCTTTCTCTAGAGCTCTCTCCTTCGGAGCGATCCCTAAGGCAGTGGAGATCTGGATTGCAGAACATTGAAACCCTCTTCTGCAAGGATAGGTCTCTCTCTTTGCAGCTGGTCGAGGGTTTTTTGTATTCCTGTTCTCAAACAAAGAAGAAAGAGACCTTGTATTTCATTCGGGCCCTTTCTTCATGGGCTCGAGAGGTCTGTTCTTAGCCCCTTGGTCTCTGGGGTTTAACCCAGAAGCAGAGATCACTGTCGCTCTAGTCTGGGTAAGACTCCCTAACCTCCCTCTTCATCTTTGGGGTAAAATTACTCTAATTGACATTGGTAATAAGCTAGGCCGCTATCTAGATACTACAGACCCAAAAGGCGGTCAGTACAGATGTTCCTGTATCTGCGTAGAGGTGAATCTAGAGAAAGGGCTTCCAGAGGCCCTAAAGTTCACTTTAGGAGAATGGAGCCACATTCAAGAACTGGATTATGAGCAGATCCCCTTCAAATGCAACTTCTGTCATGTATACGGCCACTTCACTAAAATATGCCCCAAGCTTGCAGAACCATAGAAGCCAGCAAATCCCCCAGCTTCCAACGATACCGAGTTCTAGATGGTTTCTAATCAATGTCGTCCTCCCCGATGAAAGGAGCCTCAAGCATCTCAGGAAAAGGTAGATCATACTCCTCTTGCAAATGCTCCATGACCGGAAAAAAAAATTAGTTTTGCAGTACTCCAAGAAGATGAAGCACAAGAACCTGAAGTTGCAGCTGTCCAGGATCAGGGAAACTGTGGCCCCATTGGCTCCTTGGAGGTAGCTGAACAAGTTTCTCCAAAACCTGCTTCTCCAAGTTCAAAGAAATATCCCAGCATGTTGATTCACGAGACTCTAGCCCAGGAAGGACCGGCATCCTTGATCCCTTTGCCAGAGGGAACCTCCGACTCCGAAGACTTTTCAGCTCCTTCACCTCCCCTCAGCAGAGGGCGAAAGAAAAATAAAGAACGTAGAGAAAAGGAAGCAGCCTCAAACATTAGCGCAGGCTCCCAGAAGAAATTCGATCCTTTCATTAAGGGGCACTCCTCTCCACGTGTTTAATGTTTTGTTTCTGTATTCTGCTCTACTCACAATTCATGAAAGTCTACTCTTGCAAGCAGTCCTTTTCTTGAAATTGCATCAGAAAAATTTGGGTTTCACTTCTCAAAGCATTTTTAAGAAGGCTGACTGTTCTAATAGAGGTCATCAGCCTTCTTTTTCAGAATTCCTCTTTCTACGCCTGGTTGGGCTACAGCCTTTTTTAATCAATAAAAAAAAATTTAGTTTCTGTTAAAAAAAAAAAAACATACAATTCAATATGCAATTACCAGTTGTTGAACTTATTGTCTACGTATGTTTTTTTATTGTTTGTATTTACTATGGTTTTTCTATTTAAAAAAAAATATTTAAAGGTGTTTAGCAAAAACATCCTTTTTTCATTAAAATTCCATAGCTCTGAAACAAAGCTTTTTTCATTTCATTCAGAGTTGTAGGCATATTCCCTATTGTCTCTTAGGTTTTATGTCAACCAGATAAGGTATTTCTTTGATTTTTCATGCCAGATAAAACTTCAAATAACATACACAAGGGATTTAGTGAAAATACAAATGACAATGAGAACCATACAAAATATCAGGGTAGGAACTTGGTAAAATTGTCACTCGTTAAAAATGACGATTTTGACACTATTTGTAAATTTGTTTATAGTTTCTTTTGTTTGATTTGATGGGACATGAAAATATAAACCATATTTGATGGGAAAAATGGACCATGATATGCATTTTCCTATCAATTTCCAGTATTGATGCATATATCACGTTCTATGCATACTTTTAGGATGATGATACAGTCATTAGACCAAGGGAGGGAAACTAAAAGAGGGGGATAATGATAAACAATCAGTCAAGTATATGGTACGACCTAGGTTTGAATTTGAAACTTCTAACTATAATTTCCATAAATAAAAAGAAAGTGTATTAAATTAGTATTATTTTTCTATGTCTCCCTTTTGCAAGTTAAGTTATTTCTTCCTAAAAACTGAAACATACATTTAACTCAATGATATTCCATATTTTAACACCATGTTTTTTCTAGTACAAATATATAACTCTATTGCCACAAATATATCTTGAAAATGTATTCAAATATAACTCGTCCATCCATGTTCCCTTTTCCTATTTTTTCATCTTGTAAATAATCCTTACTTCCAAACAGACCACAAAAATCATTATGAATATTATTCCCAAAATTGAGTCTTTGCTTCATCAATGGTTCTCCGAAATACCACATCAACTTTGTCATATTAGTTTTTTTAGATAAACTCATTCCCACGTTAGCTATGCCATACTGAAATTAATGACAACTCTTCAAAAAAATATCCACCTCTTATAGATCACCGTAACCTTGATCGTATGATGGAAGTTTCTCCATCTCATTCTGAATTAGAGAAATATCAAGAATAATGAATACAATAATGGTAATCCACCCCTTCCTTTATGAGATAGATGTAAAAATATTGAACATACGAAGGCTAGGGTGACAATTCATCTATATCTAGAAAGGTGAACACAAGAAACAATGGTTAACCCTTCAACAAATTGTCCACCTTTCATACATCATTGTGAACTTGATCATATGATGGTAGTTACTTGATCTCATCTTGTATTATAGAAATATGAAGAATACTAAGCGCAATGAGGGTCATATACCCCTTCGTTTATGAGAAATGTAAAAATATTGAATCTACGAAGACTAGGATGACAAATCATTTATATCCAGAATGGTGAACACAAGAAGGAACGATAACCCTTTATGTATTGTAGGATTATTAGGAATAGAAAAATAATGAAGGATAAGGAACCCTTTGTTATATTCTCTAAATATCAAGGATATCATGGAGAAAAAGGATCGGTCACCCCTTCTTATACTCTTTGAATATCAAGAATATCATGGAGAAAAATTATTGAGGTGTACTATTGTGATCACTATTCCAATTATATCTATCATACATGAAGGGTCCATTCCCATTTCCTATGCTAAGGAGATATAAAGAATAGTGAACACGAGACAGAAAAACCAACCCTTGAAGTACATTTCTATATATAATGATAATAGTGAACATAATATGGCGTGGATGACCATTTCTTAAACGTATAAATATTAAGAAAAGTTAGTTGCCCCTTTATTTTATGATATAATTAAGAATAATTTTGAACCTATGATATGTCCTCCACCCTTGTAGTGGTGTGGATATATAGAATAGTGAACAGAATAAGGAAGGTTTGTCCCTTCATGTATTAAATAAATATCAATAAGAGTGAAAAAACGTGTTAGACACCAATTCTATTGGGATATAAATATAAAGAATATTAAACATAGGAAGGATCATATGAACCTTCCTACGATAGAAAATTGAAATATACTGAAAATAGGAAGGGTCGATCGACCCTTGTTTATTTCTATATATATCAAGAATAGTCTACACTAGAAAGAATGTTTATTTTTTATTAAATGATGGAAATATAAAGAAAAGTGAACCACGCAAGTGTCGGTATCCCCTTCTATTAAGAAAGAAATAAAAAAAATATTCAACATAGAATGTGCAAGAAGACATTTCTTATAATTTAGATATATCGGGAACAACTTGCAGTTCTAAGTATGGGGTCGACGACCCCTTCGAGCCCCAATGTATATAACAAGAATTGTGAACACATGAAATATGAATATATGTAAATACTATTGAACAGAGGAAGGGTCGGTTGACCCTTCATTTACTATAATTATATAGAGAAAACTGTACACTAGAAGGAGCATCTTTCCATCCCTACATTATGGAAATATCATGAACAATGAACAAAACAAGTGTTTCCAACCCCTTTTTTTATGATATAATTAAAAGAATATTTTATATATGATGTGTAAGTAGATACTTTAGCGTGCGTGTGTGTGTGTGTGTGTGTGTGTGTGTGTGTGTGTGTGAATATAAGAATGGTGTGTTGCCCCATCATGTATGATTGAAATATGAGGACTATTACATATATAAAGGGTTGGAAAACCCTTCCTATATTGTATATATATTGAGAATAGTGCACACAGGAAGGAATGCTTGTCGCTTCATGTATTAAATAACTATCAAGATTAGTAAACACATGAAGACTCTGAAAGACCTTCCTTTATAATAGAAATATAATTAATATTGAATCTTAGAACCATTAACCAAGACTTCCTATAGTTTGGTCATATCGAGGATAGTAAACATAAGAAGGGTCGTCTTCTCCTATGATCTATTCCTTCTCAAATGTATACCATTCTATCTCTCATGGAAAATCCTAGAAAATTTGTTCTTAATCAATCAATTGATTTTATAATAGAATAGTCGTTCATTCTCCACCAATCATTTGCCTCAACATTTTCGACTAAACATCTAATATACACACACTAATTGATAGCAATAAACATCATATGTAAATTCTTGTATTAATTATACAATATTTATTGTTCTGTAAATAAAATATGCCTGTGTTGTTGAATCTTAATCAATAACATGGAATCCCATTGCTTGATTTATTAAAAGATCACAACCTTGGATTATTCAGGCATGGATAATATGTTGATATGTATGAACCAGATAATTTGTACCCAGACTTATATCTATTATTCTTGGATGATGAAGGAGTTCTAGCTCAAGTTGGAATATTCACATCTACAAATCCCACTTGTAATGATTTATTACGTGTTCAAGTTGAAGTGATTGAGGGAGATACATGTTTCCTTTTACAAACTAATCTTATAGTTGGTAATTTTCGACATGAGCTAATGATTAGTGGTCCAATTCAGAACTAGTTTCCTATGTAAACCAAGGGTGGTTTTTTCCCTCATATGATGATTGTAATTGATCTGTAATAAATACCGCATCATCTTTGAAGAAATCAATTTTGTTGCTATGGAAGAAAAGAATGTTGTCTATGAAAACATCATTTATATGCATTACATGAATATTGGAAAAAAGTTGACAAATATTGACCATCAAAAAATTATATTTACTTTCAAAGATCATTTCTCAACCTCAAGAAAATGATGTGACTAAATATTCCTTCAAAGAACCCAAAGGAAGTAATTCCAAATCAATGCTTTGGAATGTGACTAAGACCTTTGAAATGTCAAAATAAATTCAACAAGAACAGAACAAATACTCTTTATTCAACGAGAAACTCGTGGCAATTGATGTTGAAAGATGCGTTATTGTGCCTCTGCATTTGCAAAATCGAAAAGTTGATGATGATGTCATGGAAAATATGGATTCATCCATTTTCTCAACATTTCAAACAACATTTATAGATGTTATTCTATTTTCTTTCAATAAGGAGACCGAGAAGAGATATCTTCCTATAAATGAAGAGGAAATTATATTTTCCTTCAATAAATTTCTATATATTGGATGGGAAACATAATATTTTAGTGCATAAAAAGATAACTAAAACTTATAAATAGAATCCAGTCCATTGAAGGTATCATCATCGAACAACTTGTCTTCTACATAAAGATATTCCTCCAAACATTATCAACAAATTATGCAAGCAACAAAATTTAACAAACCCAAAATTTGCAGACACTCCCTTCATTTCTCAAGTTGTAAAACCAAGGGGTAATGAATATCCCACACTAGTCCATCCCTCCCGGGAAAGGGAAATTCCTCCACTAATGTTTTTCTTCTTTGCAATGAATGTCTGCAAATTGTTACATGTGTTCTCGAATTACTGTATTCAATATTACCTCTAATTTTATATCTTTGTAGTTTTTCCAAGGGGAATGTATGCATATCTTTGTCATTCACTTAAAGGGAAACCTTAAATACAATACGACTCTTGTTTTGAAATCTTAGTGATTGTCACAAAAAATTCATGTCTACATTCAAAATTTACAAAAGTGGTTCTTTGCAATGCTCACCTAATAGCATCAATCAAGTCGATTTGTTCAAAATAAAATAAAGAATATTGGATGTAATTTTCTAGACCGTGTCTGATCTTAATGAAGAGGAATTTACCAATGTGGTGGACAATGTAATCAAAGGATTAGTTTTTCTCAATATTGCAATCGGATAAAGGACGAGAGGGAATTGATCTCTTCATGATAAACATGCTTTTGTTACATTTATGTTTTTTCTATAATTTATTTCAAACCATTTGGAGTTAATTTATTAAAAAGTTAGGATCCAGGTTGAAAGACGAACCCCATGTTGGCAAGATCATGAGACGAGTTTGATGTTTAACTAGGTATTTTTAATATAAAAGATTAATGGAAGAGCTCTATTATATATATATATATATATGTGTGTGTGAGGGGGGGGGGGGGGGAACGACTAACTATCCACTTTCTCTTTAGAGGGAAGTCCACTCAACCTCTTTTCTATATATTAATATTTTTTTATGGGTAATCAAATATTTCCATAATTCAAAAGAGACCAAAATTGAGTATTGTTATATTAAATAATAAAGGATTAAATTTAAGAGCAATATGTAGCTTTAAAGTTTCTTTTAACCTAACTATTTCATATTTAGTATTGTGTGTTATATACACTCTACAGTGAGTGTACAAAGTTGAGGAACCTTTTAGATGCAATGGTATATTGAAGCCAATGATTCAATATCCATAAAACGAAATCATCCCAAGCAATGCCGACCCTGCCAACCCTAGTCTCAAGGCTGCCAAAATTATTTTCAATTAGGATAGTTAAGTAAAATGTGTGCACGTTATGTTTCTATAAAATATGCATATGTTATAGTGTACAAAAAGTACCACGAATTATGTAAAACATGATTTATGCTTAAAACATACTGATCTCGTCATTTTATCCACAACCACATGCAACAACATGTTCGTGCCTACCAAAACAAGTAAGGGTGAACGCGACTTGGTTGATAAAAGGAAAAAAACTCCACATTGGGGATAAATCTCTTCATTGTGAGTTATTTACACTAAATCCTCTCATGCTATTTTCCCTATTTTCAATCATTTCTATGCCCTAATTTGAATTGGAACCAATTATTTTTAATTTATATTCCCATAAAGAAATTTACATTCCCAACGACAACCAAAAACCCAATTTACATTCCCAACGACAACCAAACACCCCAATTTATGCATAAAAAACAAATCAATTTCACTATTTGCATATGTATATTCACAAGAATCCTTGTGAATCCAAACCAAAATTCACAAATATGCAAAGTCTATCTAGTATATTGCAAGGATGCATAAGAAATTTGCATTCCCAATGGAAACCAAAACCCCAATTTACTCAAAAAAAAAATCAATCTCACTATTTGCATATGTATATTCACAACCATCCTTGTGAATCCAATCCAAAACTCACAAATATGCAATGTTTCTCAAGTATATTGCAAGGTTGCATACAACTAAAATAAAATTCAAGTAGAATTCATATATTCCCTAAACTACATAAACAAACATGGTAAATCCCTTCACTCTATCTGAAATATCAAAGTTCTTTGTCCAAGAACATAATCAACAACTTATATGCAATTTTTAATCTTCCAGGAGCTTGATGCCTCTAAGGGGGGTGGTAGTGTATCGGGTGTTTTCATATTTGAGGCTCAAACTACCAACACCCAGGTAATATTTCAACATGTGTCATTTTTCTAATACGTATCATTTAGTTAATACATGTTAGTTAACTAATTTGTTAAATGGTCTAATATTTACAATTTTTGAAGTTGTAGGAACCAAAATGGCGGAGACATTGATCCTATTGAATCCCCCCAGGAGTTTTCTATGATTACTTTAGGAATGTAAGTACATGGTTAATGACTGAATCTTGTTCAACTTATTTATATGATTACTATACACTCTTTCACAGATTGATAATATTTATAATTTTAAACTTGCAGGTGCTATTTGGCTCTACATAGGGGAAATAAATTGTTAGCAACAATCCCTCCCATGGGGGAGATATGTCCCAAGAAGAGGTAAGGATATTAAAACATGTTAGTTTTTCAACATATTATTCCACCCATTCATGTCCATGTCTAACTATGGTAACACTTTCTGACTACAGACATCAACACAAGTCCCTGCACCACCTCTTTGGTTTGGATCTCCCTGTAGTCCAAACATAGATAAGCATGTTGTCTACACCAGAAGTCCCTCTTCCGTAAAAATATATGGTGTCCACAATGATGAACCTAGTTATTCCACATCAATGTACATATAGCCTCCAATGGAAGTTGTTGGTTATATTTGAATTCACATCACCACTAGTTTTTCTTAATTTTATTTTCGCATGTTTACAGCATCAAGATGTTGAGTCCTTCGTGTTATACCTTAGATGGGTTGTTGATGCTATAGTCAATGTTGCATATATAATGGGGATAAGTCATATAGAGGTATCAAATTGAATATTTGTACTTGTACAGTTCATTTGTATTGTGTATGGACATGCACTATGTCTAGAAATTTGAGAATTTGGTGAATGTAGCCACACCTTGGTCGATTAGTGCATGTGACCGATGTTGATGTTCAAACTACAGCTCCTCTTTATAATAAATAAACCCATGACAACAAATATTTTAGGTGAGATGTTCATTATTTACATAATTGGTTAGTACTTTATCATGCATGTACATGTTGATAATTGTTGAGATAATTGACATAGTTTTATATATTCGCATAGAACCATTGCAGATAGTCTCTCTGAAAGGAGGACAACACCAGAGGAATCTATACCCCAAATGGATTCAATGAGTGTTTGTTTTATGTAAATTGAGTCATATTTTGAATTGTCAAACTATTTTAGTGATGGAAAGTATTAGTTTAGTTACCTGATCAATAAATACTATCCTTTATTTGCAGTCACTAGAGATGCACAATAGTCATGGATAGAGGAAACAAGCATCAGAGTTAGGAAAAAACAAGAGGAATGTATAGTTTTGATGTGTTAGTCTAGGACAAATTTGTTCTTTTTTGTACAAGAGGAAGTTAGAGTTTAGGGGCACAATCTAGGATAGATGTACTTTTGTTTTCATGTACATCAATGATTTTTTTGATACATGTACATTGATAGGACATATAAGGGCCTTCTATTTTTGTATTATAATTTTCATGATATAAAATATATTTCATATTGCATCTTGAAATTTTCATAGTTCAGTCTTATGTGTGATCATACATGTGTGGCCAAGAATGATTCTATGTGTAATGTTCCCAATTTTTGATAGATTTTACGATTGCATAGAGATATTAGTTATAAATTTGAGAGCAATGCACAATTACAACATTGCATAATGACACCAATGTACATTTAAAAAAAATTTACCACGATCTAATTGCATATACAATGTTAAATTTTATTCACAACAATTCAACGCCTAGCACACATAAGAACCAAACATGCTTAAGAAACTCACCCAACTAAGTGGAATACAAAACCACCTTACACACATAAAAACCCAACAAACATTTAAAGGATGCATGAAGTTGACAAACCTAAGTGATGCACATGTGTGTCCCACATAAATGGAATTGGTGTTTGGCATGATTACTTTCAATGAATATATGGGCTACACGTATATCATCCACACAAAAAAGCAGACATTTCATGCATGAAATACAACACATAATAAACCATGTGTATGAATAGTATTATATGTTAAAGTTAGTGCAGCTGCAAGACCCATTCTCAGGGAGGATGGTACCCTTCGGTGACAAGATGAAACCTAAAATTATCTGAGTATAAGGATGATTAAAAATAATGGTTATGATTCTTTACTGATGTATCTCATGTGCATTATTTTATCATTTTGTTACTCTACATGGAATTTGATGAATCACCTCGAGCACCAACTTTAATGCAGTGACCAATGGAGTGTTAAAGTTGAAAGAGATGAAAATTATGTGTGATTTTATTATAGCTTAAATTGATTGGTGAACTACTATTCTGAATCTTGTTTTATATTTTTATTTATGTATTTAAGTATATTTCTTTACCTATGTCAAAACTAAATTATCCCTAAACTTTAACAGTATACCCCAAATATAATTACAAAATGACTTGAATACTTTAAAGGACAATTCTCTGGTTGTTAATTAGTTGTAGTATTACTCAATGTTATTGTTCTACCCATTTCTAAAATGAAAGTTTCAAACTTGAGTCCACAAGTTTGTATTTAATTGACTTGGACTTGAACGCATAGTTCTTATATCCAGGAATTGTATGGGAAAAGAGTATGAGAAACTCCCTCGTGCTATAGCTTGACCCTTTGCATGACTAATACCTTTTTGTGATGAATGTGAGTAATAATGAATGTGATAAAAATTGGGTGTACTTTATTGTCCCTATTATTTCCATAGCGTTATTTTTTTAAATTTCTCTCTTATATTTATTGTATGCTCTAGTGTAAAAATGTACCCACTAGTACGGTAAAAAAGTTCGATTATAAGAGGAATAGTAGGAAAAAAAATATATTAATAAGGTATCCTCCTTTTGTTTGCTTCCAATGTGTAACTCTTAGTTAGACATAGATATCCAAGCCATGTTCATCATTCTATGGAACATTGAAGATGACTTTCTATAGGTTTTCAGGGACACATGTTGAATCCCTACCCGAAGCATAGAATTCAAACTGCATCGAAACTTGGTTCTGAGGGGTCATGCAATTGTGTTTAGGAAGGTTCCATGTGGGAACACTAGACACAAGTTCTCGTTCAAGGAATTTGAAAAGTTGACCCCTATGTGCAAAAATTTCACATTCTCTTACTAAGAAAAACCCTAGTTTCCTAAATTTATCTAAAAAAAAATCCCTTGTCCATGTAGCTAGAGGAAACAGCCACCCCTAGCACTATTCTGATGTCTTACATCCAACAGAGTTAATGTTTTCATCGATTTGAGCCATGCTCATCATTCTATGGAATGTTGAAGATCACCTCCTATATTCTTTCATGAACACTTGTCGAATCCCTACCCAAGGCATAGAATTCCAACCATGCATCAAAATTGGGCTCTAGGGAGTAATGCAAGTGTGTTTCGGAAGGTTCCATGTGGAAATTCTAGACACAAGTTCCCAGTCGAGGAATTTGCAAAGTTGACCCCTATGTGATAAAATTTCACATTTTGTTGGTAGATTTGACCGTAGGGATGCGTCTATATACTATCTATCCTTAACTACATGGAGGGTGAATCCTGTTGATAGAATATATGCAATAATGGAAAATTTTCTTAAATTTATACACTTCTTCAAAGGACAGAGAGAGAGAGAGAGAGAGGGAAGGGAGGAGGTTACCTCTTGCAAAGTTTCATTTGGTGAAGATCCTTTTGCTCCATCCTCCATGGCCTTTAGGACTCCATTGGAAGCAACTATCTAGTTCCTTTCCTCTAGATCTTAAAATAATTCAAAGAAAGCATGAAATTTATCTACTAAATCTTGCAAAAATACATGAAATAAACATGAATTGAAACACAATATTTAGAGAAAATTTTAATTGCATCATATTAAATTGAGAGGAAAGTGATTATAGCCAAATAATGGGTGAATCCCTTTCTCCCTTGCTCTAAACTACCCCACTTCATCAATGCCAATGATCAAAGAAACTATGATTTGCAAGAAGGGTTCTATCTATCTTTTCATTCCTCTAGCATGCATTTCCTCTCTAAGTTGTCCTCCTTCTTTATTCCCATATGCCTTTCTTATATAGCATTGGAATTTGTGTTTCCAATCACTCACCATGAATGTGGGTTTAATCTTTTTAATGCTTTCCTTAATAAAACCCACTTTCCTTAGTTTTAAGGCATTTTACTTAATTTTCCAGGTTTTTAGGACAATTAATACATATGCCATGTATTATTTCCACTCAAGGAGTTGTGGTGACTAGGTTTTCATCCTTAAGTAGTCTTGGTATTGAATTATTTAGAGAAACCTTTGTCTTCACGTAATTATTCCTTTGTGGAAGAAGTTGTCCGATGAGAGATCAAATCTCTCCATTTGTTCCAAATTCTGGTCTTCATGTTGCGGGAAAAAAGAAGTGTTTTCAAACCATCATCTTTGAGGGTGTTAATTTTATTGTTAAAAGATGCCCCCTAATGTGTGAGGTCCGAAGCTATGATGAGGGATGAAATACATTGAGTTTTATTTTATTTTGAAACTCTTTGGACTGATACACTTTAATGATCAAGGCATGATGAAAAAGGGTATTTTATGAATGTAGGAGTCGGAGAAACACCTGCAAGTCAAACAATGAAATTCCCAAATATATGACATCTTCTCGAGGCGGGTATACCCATGCTCAATAGTAAATAAGCATGGCCACAAAAAATACATAGTGGATCCATGTCAAAAGTAAATTCGGTAAAAACATATAAGTGCACATTTGATGAGTGCAAGATATCCAAGTCTTCATGGTATTTTAATCTTGCGCAACTCGGGCATCGCATCCATGATTTATACCACTGTATTTCCCAAGGTCTTCAATACAAACCAATGATAGTATGAATTTATATCATGCAAATAAATGAGTTGATGTCGAGCATAATAAAACACCATCTAATTACCAGTCATTGATGTATACCGTTAATAGATGAGAGGAGGCCCACCGATAATGATGATGGACTCCAAGGTACTTGAGTACAAAATGACAAGTGTGAATAGATGTTCTCAAGTCAAACACTTGTAGAATCAAACAATCAAGGGTCATTGGTGCATACCCATAGTCGTTTGCAAGGAATCCTGCCACTAATGACTACAAGATCCAATGTACTCATTGGGGTTCCTAGATCCATTTCCTAGATGATAATTTGGTGTCGATAAGAATGGATCCGTTAGAAGGAGGGAATTAATGCATCCCACATCAACTAACATGGATGAGATCAATTGGTTGATATAATTTGGTAGAGTTGCAAGATCCAACACTATATAGTGACACAAAGAAGGCCAACATGATTGGTCAAGAATATTTGAGGAATGGTTGACACTAATTTGACTTCCCTTGAACACATAACACGAAGCAAAATGGACACTTGGAAAGATAAGAATTTTTGGCATGGGGTTTGGGCTAAGTGATTTGCACAGCATCTAAGATGTTGTGCATACTCATGTGGCACCATGCAAGACAAATATAGCGTGATAGGTGGAAAATATTCCACTTTTTGATATTTCATGTCACTTTTTGTACTTATTGACCATTTCTTTGAAATACTGGTCCTTAGTGGTTAAGTTAGTTAGAAGTTTGTTAGAAGTTAGTTAGAAGTGGACCTTGAATGTAATGGTGCAAGCCTATAAATAGAAGAATTATGCATGTAAGAGATTAAAATTATTTGATGAGAATGAATATTGGACAAAGTGATATTGGATCTTTGTCCATTTTTTATCTACGACTTGTTCTGCAGATTTAATATGATGTGATGTGGATTGATTTGAACTGTTGTTTCCCGTTATCTTTTCCTATTTTACATTGTTGTGAATATAATGATGGATGATGAATAGATATGCATATGAATGGATAATGTGATGCTTTCTTCTTATGGATACTAACATCTTTTAGATCTGGTTTCTGCACTGATAGATCTATTGCGCTGATGGATGATTGCGACATAAGGAATGGTTCAGCAGGTAGATTAGATCTGGAAATTAAGCTGATGAACCTTTGATTCTCCAACCCTCCTCTATACTACAGAAACTTGGTTTCGATAGCCCTCCCTTGAACATCTCTGGTGAGACCTCATATACCCTGCGATGTTGGAGGATAAGGTAAAACTTGTCTGGGCCAATGCTTAGGGAGATAGCGGCGTGTTGAGTGTCGAAAGAGTGGAACCCCTGTCGATTGGGTTTTGTTGGTAGGTACTATAGCAAAAAATGGCTATGTTTCTAGGACCTCATTGCGACTGATAGGAGGGAATGTAGCATCTGAAAAAAGGTTACCCAAGAATGCATGTGGCATTTGACACGACTAGAACTTCAAGATTGGTTGGACCATAAGCTAAGATAATTTTCTAAAATAGAAAATCAGAACCTTGGGTTCACAACAAACAAGTGGTTATCAAGATACATCCATGACAGTCTACATGAATACTTCTTCGGCGAGTTTCCTACCAGAGTGTATGAGTGGCTGGCATGATTCACATAAAATAAGACAAAATTTCAAGGAGGAGAACTGATGGCTTGGACCCCTGAGCTAATTTAGGAGCTGCAGGAAACTGATAACAGAGTGTCATGCACCATCGAGGTCTGATTGGATAGTATCCTAGAGGGATATATCATCGAGTTCACTATCGACACCAATAAATATTACAGTGAAGTAGAGAGAGAGTTCTTCAATGGACCGAGAGGTAGGTTCTTATTGTCGCTTCAATTGTCGATTAAAATCTTGGTTTGCAAAAACGGTATACTCACGATGCACCTAGATTAGTAGCACCTCGGTGTGTGGAGGCTATGGATACCGTGACCAATTGGGGAGAAAAATGAGAAGGTAAGGGGTAGATGGGTGAAAGTTTCAATGAGATTGTGAGGGAAGCCAAGGAAGGAATTGGTTGTACAAGGGGAGGAGCAAGGTTTCGACAAGAGAGGAGGCAGAGTACAGGGGAAGGTCCTGTTGTGATCAGAACGCAAGATTGTGAAGGACGACCACACAGGAAAAGAAACCCTATAGTAATAATGAGGACGACCAGACCGAGGCTACGTCCACAATGATTATAAGATCAAACCCCAACAACAACCTACCCATGCCTGCACTCACTACTCCAAGCTGAGGAAAACCTCTAAGTCCCATGTTGACTTGTCCGACGTGCCAAAAATAGTCTAGTATTAGATCAACACCTATAGGAAGGTGGCCTAGGATGGCGGGAGATGATATGAATCTACCTTTGTTCCATGGAAATGGGACTAATGATCCCGAATTGTACTAGTTTTTATGTGAAGTAGTGTGGACTGTTAGAGAGACCAATAACAATGATGTAAAGAAAGGATAGTTAGCGACTAATCTAATGGGTTGGGAAATTGACTAGTTTTGTGAAGTTTATCCAAGTTCCTTAGGTAAATTTGGTGAAGACATCTGATGAGATCCAGATGGGACAAATCAAGGAATTCAAAAAACCAAAGTTGGAAGCACAATACATTACATAACTAAAGGAAATCAAGCAATTTCCTAATGACACCATTTGGGATTTTGATTAGAAGTTGAAGACACTAATGGACAAAGTCAATTTTTCTATGAGTGATGTCCAACATAATGAATGGTTTATCACATCATTGGTTTTTTATATTTGACAACCATTGATGGAACAAAAGATAGCAACACAGAGAAAATCCCTGTAGATTGCGATGAAGCTCAAAGCTTCACATATCGAGGAGAGTGCAGTTAGGATGAATCAAATTTAGGCATAGATAGAGAACCTCACACTCAAGCTACAGGACATCCAGAAAGGTATGGAGGAACGCGCATTTATTTGGTGTTCTCAGCGTCACACAGATGGAAACACCAAAGATACTTGATTTGACTTTAGAAACTATCTATTATTTCGAGCTCTGAACCCGTTGAGTAGCAGTGGTGTACCATGGTGTCACATATGCCAAGTCTATGGACATCGACATGAGGAATGTAGCTATATGAAAAATATGGTGTCAAAACCTACCAATTTATATTGTTTGTTCTGTTGCTCAGTAGGGCATGAGGATAGAGACTATTGGGAATACGATCCTCTTCAGGACAGAGCTTATGATTCATATTTCGATAAGGGAGAAGGTCACCGCGTAGTCCAGCAAACACATATGTAGCCTCATATGGTAAGTTCTCAACCACAACCACAGTACACACTGCCACCGCCGATGTAGTTTTCTTGACCACAGCCACAGCCGCATTTCACACCACAACTGCAGTTCACACCGCAGTAGCCATATAATCAAATGTCGATGGCCCAGGTGCAACCAAAATACTTCCAAGAAGCGCACTTTGTTCAGCAACAACCAAATCCCGTGCCAGAGCAGGTAGCTCAGCCGTAGTACCCATAGCAAGGAGGATTCTGAGGCATAGGAGGAGGCTTTGGACAAGGAGAGGGACAAGGTTGTGAATATGTCCAATGTTATAATTTTGGAGTATTCAGGAATTATCAAAGAGACTGACCACACTTACAATGCTCATGTACGTACTGTGTAGTGATTGATCATGTAGTGAATAACTACTCATAGTTAATCATAAGATGAAAAATTGGAAACGTTGCACGGTTGCAGACTCAGAATCAGCAACCAGTTCGGAACCATTTACATAGCCAGGTCCAGAATCAAGTTCCGCTCCAGAATCAGACTATGAACCCACTAGTAAACTAGAATCCACCACTGGGTTAGACTCTACCAATGAACCAGACTCAAGGTCAAATAATTGCGACGATTTCAATAGAGCCTAGAACGTAGGATGTCGACATTGCCTTTGTCACTTGAAAGGGTGCGACAATGGGATACGATAAACCTTGGCCACAAGTTCGCTTAGCTGGGAAGAAGAAAGAGGCCTTTGATATCGCGACTGAAAAAGAGACATTTTTTGAAAATTGGAACATGATCAGAAGGAATATGGGTAAGTCACCTCTCTACAAAATTCCATCCTCCTTTGACTTATCCTTAGAAGCAGGACCATCGTGGAAGCATGGTATATTGTAGCAGTCTTTTGAGAAATTCTTAGTACTGGAAGGAGATCCCGAGGTTCTTATTGATCTTGAAAGTTTTTTGTATTGTCCAGGCAAGGAGCTGAAGGACTCCACAGTGAACTCCTTGCAGAAGAAAAAGACAGGTAAAGAGATGTGTATTAATATCCATATTGGGGACTATGAGGTGGACTTAGTTATCCTAGACCTGGGATCAGATGTCAACATATTGACTAAGAAAACCTAGCATAAAATGGGGATCCCATAGTTGGATTGGTCCTCTGTGTAGCTTCGATTGATGAACCTAGCTAAGGTACAACCAATTGGACCTGTAATGAACTTGGTTGTAGATGTTGAAGGTATGAGAACACACGCTGATTTTGATGTGATTGAAGTCATTAATGGGGAAGGATCCTATCCCATGCTACTGGTGATTGGATGGGCTAGTGATGGTATGGTTGTGATTAATTTTAAGAAGAAACTAATGATATTCGAGAAGCAGGACATTCGCGTCGTCCCATCCATGGATCCAAACGAGGGCCAGAAATACATTGAACCTGTGAAGGATGAAGTTGTCAAGGGGTGGGATCATGCTTGTAACATCTATGAGGACTATATCCACCCAATTGCCGAGGGAGAACTTGGTTTCCGCAGTGCTAGTTCTGCGTCCTCTGATTGTGATGATGGGCTTGAGAATTGTAAAAAGCACATGCATGAGGTATCCTTTAGAAAATGTGGTCTAATTACACAATATTTGCGTCATGTTGTGACTGAAATTGTTGAATTGCCAGTATATGAAGGGCTACCCGAGCTGTCTACATTTTTAGGAATCTTTGAGGAAAGAGTCTTAGATCCATAGCAATTATTAGCAATGAGGGCTACTCCTTCCCACTGGTGGGAATCGCATAAGAAGATGATTACTAGATGGACGCAGCATTGCAGGCTGATGACAGTTCGTTTTGGTACCGCAGAAGTGTACCACACTGGGAAGTATGATGGGAAGAATGAACCTAACAACCATTTGTAAAAGTGTCAAACACTATGAGAAACATGACAAAAGGATGAATGGGTCCATGCCTTTATTCATACCCTGGGTGAAATGTCAAGATCCTGGTGTTGGAATATATTAAACCCACTCACAACATAGGATAAAATAATTAATTATTCACCCACTAGCTTAATTAGTTGGCATCCACTTGCACCTTAAAGTCAATACATGCCATCTATATCCTAGGAATGATTTATTTCTGATTCTAGGCTAATCCAAAATTAGTATACAGGACTTTACAGCAGATTCTGCTTTTTCTGCTTTTTCTGCTTTTTCTTGCTTTTCTATGGATAACATAAAAGCTAGTCAACTAGGAAACTAGGAGCTTTTGTTTCCAACCCATCCTGCATTATTGTTTCTCCATTTTCTATGATTATCATGTTATTTCCATCTCCTTGACAACTCACTCATGCGTTTTCCAACTCGTGAGGTCCTTGATAGATTTAGCAAGTGCTTTATCCACCTATGGGGGTTTGCTATATTTTGGTAAGTCAACCTTTTTGAGATTTATGAGTTGTTTCCATACAATTAGACTTTCCTATGAGGGATTTAATATTTATGTACACTATTATTCATAATTATTCAATGGAAGGATATGCACCAATATTCATCTCTTCATTCATGTGATTCAGTCTCTTTTCTTCTCTATATTTTTCCTGTGTATGCTTGTGAGATTTCTTAGTAGCAAGATCTATCTCCTGTGCTTCTTATTAGCATCATTGCACATAGCATTGATATATTATTTATACATGGTATCATAGCTACAAGGCTGATCAAGTTCTACAAAGCTGAGGAGCGCTTCCAGTCTCCTATCCCTCTCTAAAGAAGAGCTTGTCTAGATTACAAGATTTTCTCCTAGTTTGTTTTGTAGGTTGCAGAGAGTATCTACTAGAGCATATCAACAAATTCAATATGGATTCAAAATTCCTCTACTATCTCCTTTCAACTATGCTGATTGGAAACCAAAGATGAGTGCATACTTGAAGAGGCAATGTCTCTTTGATGTCTTCATTGGTGCATTGAGTGAACCTGAGTCTTATGAAGAGAAGATTGTTTGGATAATT
>LPNX010781098.1:214641-245234 GCA_001517045.1 Pseudotsuga menziesii | reverse complement strand
TATTTGATTAATTATTCACCCACTAGCTTAATTAGTTGGCACCCACTTGCACCTTAAAGTCAATACATGCCATCTATATCCTAGGAATGATTTATTTCTGATTCTGGGTTGATCCAGAATTAGTATATAGGACTTTACAGCAGATTCTGCTTTTTCCTGCTTTTCTATGGATAAGATAAAAGCTAGTCAACTAGGAAACTGGGAGCTTTTGTTTCCAACCCCTCCTCCATTATTTTTTCTCCATTTTCTAGGATTAACATGTTATTTCCATCTCCTTGAAAACTCACTCATGCTTTTTCCAACTCATGAGGTCCTTGATAGATTTAGCAAGTGCTTTATCCACCTATGGGGGTTTGCTATATTTTGGTAAGTCATCCTTTTTGAGCTTTATGAGTTGTTTCCATACAATTCGACTTTCCTATGAGGGATGTACTATTTATGTACACTATTATTCATAATTATTCAATGGAAGGATACACACCAATATTCATCTCTTCATTCATTTGATTCAGTCTCTTTTCTTCTCTCTATTTTTCCTGTGTATGCTTGTGAGAATTCTTAGTAGCAAGATCTATCTCCTGTACTTCTTCTTAGCATCATTGCACGTAGCATTGATCTATTATTTCTACACATGGTACATATCCATAGAGCTGCGTAGAGAAATAACTACCTGGGAGGAGTTGTCGGTTTGTTTTGCTCACACTTTTAGTTTCGTAGACACAAATCTTGATGTCCACAATGCACTTCAGATCATTTGGGATGTGGTGTTGAAAGTTGTGCCAGTTGCATATCCTATGGATCCATAGGTGCATTGCCACATGTAATCGATGATGGAGTGCTATAATGTGTCTAGCAAGCTGGAGGATGATGATGAGTGGAAAAATATGAATATTCCAGAGACTGAAGGGAGTCGAGATGTCACAACACTAGATGTGCCGACCGATCCCATGACTAAGCCGCTGAAGATTTATAAATTTAACATTGGGATGGACAAGAATCTGAAGTTCACAAATGTTGTGGACTACTGGGATGAGGAGACCATGGCCAAGATCATGGATATCCTGCATGAGATCCAAGATATGTTCCCAACAGAATTCTTAGAGATGAAAGAGATATTGGGTGACTTCGGGGAAATGAAAACCCCGTGAAAGCCAGATGCCAAACTAGTGCGACAGAGACCATATCATCTGAATCTGTGATACAAAGATAAATTCAAAGCTAATATTGATCATATGTCAGATGTTGGAATCATCTAACCTATCGAAGAATTAGAATGGATCAGTCCTATGGTGGTCCAAGAAAAGAAAATTGGCAAAGTTTGGATCTCAATCGAACTCAGGAAACTAAATGATGCCTGTATGCATGACCCGTTTCTAGTACCATTCACTGATGAGGTACTTGAAGGAGTAGGCGGCCAATAAATGTACTCCTTTACAAATGGGTTTTTGGTTTATCACCAAATCTGAATCGCCAAGGAGGATCGACATAAAACAACATTTGTCACTGAATTGGGATGTTTTCAATATACAGTGATGCCTTTTGGGTTGAAGAATTCCCTTGTGGTGTTCTCTGAAGTCATCAGTGATGCTTTCAAGGATCTCATTTAGAATTTATTACAGGTGTACATGGATGATTGGGCATTGTATGGTCTAATCAAGGATCATTTGGACAACCTTCGACTGATGCTGGAAAGGTGTCGCCAAAAATAGATCGCGTTGAACTCCAAAAATTCAATTTTTTGTGCCACATTCGGCATACTGTTACGTTTATCTTACAAAGATAGCTCTCATCTTGAGTTTCCCCCCACCAACAAAGGTAAATATTCTTCGGGAAACGTTGGGGAACACAAGATATTATCGCAAATTTATCAGAGGCTATGCAGTGATCACTTCCCCTATGGAGAAATTATTGAAGAAAGATATGGTATTCAAATGGAGTCTAGAGTTTCAAATTATCTTCAACACACTAAAGGCCAAGATGGATTCGGCATCAATACTTTTATTCCTAGATTGGAACAAGGAGTTCCATGTTCATGTTGATGCATCTTTTGCTGCACTAGGAGTAGTGCTCATGCAGCCAGGAGACGGTGAATTGGATCACCCTATTGCTTTTGCAATTCATAAGTTATCATTCATAGAGAATAATTATACAACCACAGAGCATGAGGGACTAGCGATGGTTTATGCACTGCAGACGTTCAGGCACTATCTTCTAGGAGGTCACTTCAATATGTTTACTGACCATTCACCTTTGAAGTATCTGGTCAATAAGCCTATGTTGGGGGGGAAGATATGTAGATGGCTACTATTTTTTTAGGAGTTTGATTTTGAGATCATCATGAATTCAGGTTGCTTAAATGTAGGCCCTGATCATTTATCCAAAATTTAGACAGGTGAGGAACCTACTAACATTGAAGATGGACTACCTAATGTTCAGTTGTTTCGAGTTGACATGGCAGATGACCATTATGCTCCAGTAATCTAGTTCTTAGTAATGGGATTCGCACTAGAAGGACTTTCCATAGGTCAAAAGAATCAGTTGGTGGTTAAAGCCTCTAACTTTCAGTTGATTGCGGGACACATGTATCAAATGGGACTTGATGAACTTTTGCGGCAATGTATCCTTCCACATGAACAAGAGAAGATTTTGGAAGAAGTGCATGCCAGCATAGCTGTGTGACACTATGGAGGACATGCTATTGCATGGAAGTTGATTCATATAGGGATTTGGTGGCCCACTCTTCATAATGATGTTGTAGGTTATGCACAGAGCTGCGATGTTTGTCAACTCATAGGAAAACCATCGTGGTAGGATGAGATGTCACTTGTACCCCATGCAACTTTGCAACCTTTTGATAAATGGGTGGTATAATTTGTGGGTCCAATCAATCCACCTGAGAAAAGAACTGGTGCATGCTACATAATTACTGTGATAGACTATCAGACGTGATGGGAAGAGGCTGCACTAGTTGTATACTATAATGTTGTGACGTCATCCAAATTTCTATTCAAGAATATTGTGACGCGGTTCAGGTGCCTGAGAATTTTGATGAGTGACCAAGGTAGTCATTTTATCAATCGCATAGTAAGAGAACTGAAAAAAGAATTGCAAGTTCAACACAAGAAAAGTACACCATACCATCTGTTGGACATGGAGGGGTAGAATCAGGTTTACTGTAATTGAACCAACAAAACCCCTAGCTCACTGGCCCTTTTGGCGACAGACCACAGAATAGCCTGAAGTCTCACCCGAAGTGATCTTGGATGGGTTGGCTGAAGACTCAAGTGTCCTCAACCAAGTTCTGTAGCATCCTAATGCTTTGTGCCTCTTCTTATCCAGCAGGATCTCTCTGTGAGGTGCTATTCTCTCTTACTCGCTGGCTCTGATAGGGAACAACCTCTTATCGCATCGTAGCTTCTAAAGCGATGCGCAAACCTTCTCTTTCACTCAACCCTTAACCTATGATATCTCACACCGCAGCTCCTCTGACGGTGCGATATCACCCTTCTACGCCACGATATCTCCTATGGAAATACTTAATATGCTCAACAACTCGCAAGGTCTAAGGGTTTTCTCTCCCTGTATAATAGCTCAATTGTCTTTCACTAAGGTGTCAAACAAATTCTCTGTAGTTCTACAGTTTAACACACTCAACCTCAATTATACTTAGCTTTCTAAACTAAATATACAGGAATCACTTAGCACTGTACTGTTAACTGTCATGAATCAAGCACTGATAAGCTCATACACATAATACTTGATACATTCAACTCACGATTAACCTTCCACTTTACTGTAAACTAAAGATAACATACATTCATTCACTAACTGATATACAACATTCATGTAACAGATAACAGATAGTACATAAGTAAAGCACAATCACATGAAACAGTCGCACAACACACGGATTTTACGTGGTTCACCTCTAGGGGGGGGAAGCTAAGTCCACGAGAAGTGGTTTTTATATTATATCTTGAGAGAGTAAACACAGTTCCGCTGCAACCTATTATGCAGCCTGAGATCTTTTGGGAAACTCTGCGCACATAGCTGGGAGCCCTTCTCTCTTAGATCTCTTCTCCTACTATATTGCTTCTTCTTACAATATACTCTTCCTCTCTCTCTCTCTCTTTCAATCCCTATGGATTGTTCAATCCTTGTGGATTGTTACATTCATACTCAAGGAGCCAGCTACTAGTTACAGTAAGATAACTACAGACTGAATAATAGAACCAGAGCTCAACTCTTACAATACAACTGACTATGAGCTAACAGACCAATCGACTACCTGACTAGCTAATTGTCTATCTAAATGTATCGCTAGCTAACCTTTCATAATACAAAATACATGCTTTTATAGGCGGCCCAAAGGTCTCACCATTACAACACTATGGGCCTTTCCCAACAGTAACCCAAAAACCCTAACTTGTGATAGTCGACATATCTATACTTTGAATTGCCGCTTTTCGTCACACCACAGCTTTCTGCAGTCTTCCACGCTTCTCAGTGCTGATCATGGGTACAGATGCCGCTTCCTCAGTCACTCTCCTTCTGTCCTTTGTCTTCAATACCTCGGCCCATTGCTCCCTTTTCCATTTATGAGGGTAGCTGAGCCCTCCTGTCTTCGCCACTGCCTTAAGTGCAGTGGGTGAGCTCTCTCTTCTTGGCCGCTCAGGTACTGTTTCCTTTGAATTTCTTGTCTCAATATAGCAGCTTTTCCTATAACTGCGGGGACCTGCTCCAACAGTCCCCTAACACTTACTTGTGGCTCATCCCTGAGCCACTAACAACTAGATTCTCTTGCTTTAGCTTCTCCTTGGCTTCCTGCGAAGTCCTTGTAAATATCTCTCGAAGTCCTGTGGCTTCTTTATCCATAGCTTCGACACAGTCTTGTGCCTCCTTCTTTAAAATAGTGTCAACACTTTCCTTAAGGGAAGCTGTAGAATAAATGGTAGAGAATTTATAGGTTGCTAAATTTGTTTCAATGACCTTACCTCCAATTCTACTAGAGGGCTTGTCTAAACAGGTTCATCCAACCCATCCTCATTTTGAATATAGGGAAAGTGGTAAGACTTCCATAAGGAGACATGTCCTTTTCCAGCTTTAATGTAACTACTTTCTTGGACATTTTCTGTATCTCTGTCATTTTCAACATCTCTGATTCATTCCTTTCCCGTTTCCTTTTGTTTTTTGAGTCTCGGATGCCTGTTTCTTGGTCCTTTTTTCTTTCCGTGAGATCTTCTGGGAAACTCTACGCACACAGCCAGGAGTGCTTTTCTTTCTTTTTCCCACGTTTCTTCTCTTTTTTCTTATCTTCCATGACCTTCTCATCTTTCTTCTTTTCTGCTCTGGGTTGGACTCTTCTACTATCTGAGCTTGACTCCTCATCCTTGGCATCTGTCTGACCTGTGATGTACCTAATTTCACAACCTTGGGCAGAGTCGTCATAGCAGACACAAGGCCACCACGCTGGAATCGTCGCACAATGTCTTCTAAAGGTTCCTCCTCATACATACACCACTCAGTTCAATACTCTGGATGGGCAATGGCTGTGAAATTGGGGAAAACCAGCACTCTATAATTGGAATATCTCTGCATAGGGAAAACTCTTCAAATTTCTCTATAGCTCTTAGAAATCGCAAAAGTAACCCTTCTCTGTGAATGATATATGTATTATTAACAAAATCAATAATCTCTGAAGCAACGGTCATCTAGGCTAGACCCATCGACAATATTAATTGCATGGATAAGACAACACCCGTCATCCCGATCCTCATTAATTGCTGAAATCTGATCAAATTTTCCTCGAAAGTGGTGTGCAGGCGCCGGCAATCTTGACCAAGATTTACCAAATCTGCAAAAATCATTGGACTATTTCCAAATCTAGGGCAATGTATACCGGTCATATTTTCATTAACTGCTTGTTAGAAGGTGAAGTGATTCGCCCTCTGTCCCTTTTCAAAATCGTCAATGTGGCACGGTGAGCATCACCTTGCTGCGATGTCACACCACATCATCTGAACCAAAATGCTGACGTGAACATCCTCAATGTTCAAAAACTCCAGAAGCGTCCTATGACTTGCATGAAATAAAATTTTCTGGTTTTTTTTTTGTGTAGACTCATTAGGGGTGTGATGATTCCTTGCAACTACACTGGACATATGCACTCAGTGCAAGGCCTCCTTTCAACTACACTGGACATCTGCACACCGTGTGATGCCTCCTTTCAACTACACTGGACATCTGCACACGGTTAAACTATCTGAGTTAGGGTTGGGAGGTGGAGTGGCTATCGCTATAGAGCTTAAGCCTACTGCCATTAATCAAGGTAGGAACAAGCTCCCCGTTCAGTTTACTGAGCTGAACGGCACCTCCTTCTGTAACTTGTTGGATCTGATATGGCCCCAACCAATGCATCTTGAACTTCCCTAGAAACTTAACAAAATTGATGTCGTAAAGGAGCACTAGGTCTCCTATCTGAAAAATCTTTCTCTTAATGTGCCTGTCATGCCAAGCTTTTTCTCGTGCCTTCTACACTTTCTGTTGGAATCCTGCGATGAATCTGTCTTATTCTAAGGCAAGCAACTACGCTATTCCTTTATTCATCGTATCTATATCATCCATCTTGGTAATCTGAGCAATTCTTAAACTGGGAATAATATATTCCATAGGCATAACAGCCTATTGTCCATACACCATGCTGAATGGTGTGTGTCCTGTAAGTTTCTTGCATGTAGTCCTATAAGCCCATAATACAACATTAACTATGAAGTTCCAATCATCTCTTTGGCTGTTGCATATCTTAGTAAGATCATTTTCTAGAATCTTGTTAAAGGCCTCCACTGTACCATTAGCTTATGGGTGGTAGGGAGTGCCCTTATGGTGCTGTATCTGAAATTCCTCCGTCAAGGCCTGAATAGTGAGATTCAGAAAGTGTGTGCCTTGATTGCTCATCAAAATTACTAAACATCCAAATATACTGATGATGTTTTCAAAAATGAACTGTGCAGTTGTAGCAACATCACAATTCCTTACTGCTTGGGCCTCTTCCCATCTGGTGAGGTATTCTTTTCCTATGATGATGTATCTTGCACCAGTTCGTTTTCCTAGTGGGTTGATAGGACCCACAAAATCTATAGCCCACTTGTTAAATGCCCGCAACATAATCTGTGGTTGTAGCAACATTTCATCTATTCGTGAAGGTTTTCCTACCCTCTGGTAGATATCCCAGCATCT
The DNA here is from genome assembly GCA_001517045.1 of Pseudotsuga menziesii. Taxonomy (NCBI): domain Eukaryota; kingdom Viridiplantae; phylum Streptophyta; class Pinopsida; order Pinales; family Pinaceae; genus Pseudotsuga; species Pseudotsuga menziesii. The sequence goes on along the minus strand of LPNX010781098.1, from coordinate 237,998 downwards.
GTAAAACTCCTTAGTATCCTTATGCAACGTAGGCCACCATAATCCTACGGTCAGAATTTTCTATGCAGTCGGCTTTCCTGCGAAATGACCTCTTGCAGTACCTGAATGTGCTTCTCTAATAATGGCCTCTTTCTCGTGCGGCATAACGCATCTGCGTAGGACTTCATCTGGACCTAACTTGTATAATTGTCCTATGATCAAAGTGAAGTCTACTGCTTTAACAACTAACTGCTTCTTTTGCTACTTATTAAACTCAATAGGTGCCCACCCTGTAGTGAGAAAGTGAATAATATCTTCATAATATTCATCGTTGATCTGGATAGAAAACAATTGCGCATCTTGAAAATTGTTTTCTACATTACTTGGTTCTTCTCCTGAGTCTACTCATGATAGATGATCAGGTCCAGCATTTAATATTCCTGGTTTTACAACAATTTCAAAATCATAATCCTGAAACAGGAGTAACCATCGATATATCCTTCCTCCTAACACTGGCTTATTGACCAAGTACTTTAAAGCGAAATGGTCAGTGAACATCTTAAATGGAGCACCCAACAGGTAGTGCCTGAACTTCTATAGAGCATACACCATAGCTAATCCTTCTCTTTCTGTAGTGGTGTAGTTCTTTTTTGCGGTCGATAACTTTCTGCTTGAGTATGTGATAGGGTGATTGATGCCCCCTTTTCCTGGCTAGGTTAAGACAATCCCCAGTGCGATGCCAGATGCATCCACATGGACATGAAATGGCTTGGTCCAATCTGGAAATACTAATATGGGTGCTGTAACCATCTTCTCTTTAAGATTGTCTAGACTTTGTTGGCATTCCTCATTCCATAGGAATTTCACGTCTTTCTTTAACAACTTTTCCATAGGTGCTTTGATCTTTTCATAACCCTTGATGAATTTTGTATAGTACTCGGTATGACCGAGAACTTTCCTCAATTGCTTGATTGAGTTGGGTGCTGGAAGATTTACAATGATGGCAGTCTTTGCAGGATCTACCATCAAGCCTTTTCTGCAAACAATATGACCCAACAAAATACCAAATGGCGCACAGAATATACATTTCTTTAAGTTAAGAGAAATCTGATATTGCCTACATTTCTTTAACATGAGTCTTAAATCTCCTATATGCTTCTCGATTAATCCAAATACAGTCCAGCCATCAAAATAGAATTCTAAGAATTTATGGATGTATTCCTTAAATACAGCAACTACTACTCTAGAAAAAATAGCCGGTGCATTCTTTAGACCAAAGGGCATTACCGTATACTGGAATGAGCCCCATTATGTCACAAAGGTGGTCTTATGTCGATCCTCTGGATGGATTCTGATCTGGTGATAGCCTAAAAAGCCATCAGTGAAGGAATAGACCTCATGTCCTCCCACATTGTCTAACACTTCATTAGCAAAAGGTGTCGGAAATGGGTCATGAAGCGATGCATCATTGAGTTTGCGCAAATCGACACAAATCCCGATTTCTCCTTTGGTTTTCTTTTCTTGCAAAACCATGGGACTAACCCATTTGCTTTCTTCTATAGGCTCAATGATGCCTGCTTCTAGCATCTTATCAATTTCATCCTTGACTTTTTCTTGATAACGTGGATTTAATCTGTATGGACGCTGCTTATCTGGCCTAGCATCCTCTTTCAAAGGTATCCGTATGACTCCTAAATCTCCAACTATTCCCTTCATCTCTGTGAACTTAGTGGGAAATACATCCTGATAGTCATGGAGTAGATCTACAATGTGTCCTACCGTTTCATCATCCCAATAGTCTCCAATAGAGGCAAACTTTGGTTCTGCTTCTATGCCAATATTGATTTTTTTTATCTTGATAGGCTCTGTGATAGCTGGAATTTCTAAATTTGGTCCATCAAATTCGTGAGTCCCTTTTGACTCTGGGATGTTGATACTGCGAGGATTCTCATCCTCATCATCTGGCTCTGCTGTGAAGTTGTAACAATCTAGTGCGCGTTCTAGCTCGATGGCCTAGTCAAGCTGAGTAGACACTGATAGGGTATGGTCTTCAAATATATTAGTATTGAAAATGTCTAGGGCCTGATAAATGCTTGGGTACTTAGATTCAAAAGCAAAAGTGGGTTCAAATCTGTCTATCATAAGTGGCCATGTAGTCATTCCTCTACACAACTCAGTCTCAGTGTACCAATTCCTTGGTATTGTGTCTAAAGTGTGAATAAATAGGTGAACCCATTCATCCTCAGGAATGTCTGACCAATTATGTTCACAACTCTGAATGTGTGACCTGGGGTCACTTTCTCTTGTATATTTCTGTTGTAGACACTCCTTGTCATTAGAGAATCTGATCGCCATCAATCTCTTGAAATCATCCCATGATGCGATATGTTCTTTGTGTGCATGCCACCATCTTGTAGGTGTATCTCTTACTGCAATGTCAGTAGCTGCCATCCTCTGCTTCTGAGGAATTTCATGCTCAAACTACTGTAAAAAGTCATTGACGTCTACTAAGACATCAAATGATAGAGTATCCTTAATCTTTGCACCAATCCATCGTAGTGACTTAGTCATAAATGCACATTTACGAGCTGAGACTTTGTAAAGTCTATTCTGCCAATTTTCTAAACCAACCTCCGAATCCGATGCGCATGAGTTGTCGCATCACCAACTAATGTTTCCTTCTGCGGTCAGGTTGATATAATCACTGTGATCAGCTTTCATCTGATAGAGGCTCTCCATATTACGTACCTCTTCCTCTGCTCGGATAGGTTCAATATATCTAGGACCCTGAAAAGGATCCAACGGTATGATGACCCGGATCTGTGTATCCTCAAAGGTCATTTTATTTTCTTCAAATCAATAACAACCATGTTATCGATTTCCCAATCAATACCTAGTAGCGCTAGATATGGTCTACTATCGCCAATGATTTCTATAAATTCAACTTCTGCAAAGCTACAAACTCCATCAATATTAACTAGCACTTTCGGTAATCACCCCAGTGGTGATACCCTCTGTTGATTGGCTAGTCGTAGATGGATAGGTGATCTGGCTAACTTAGGGCTACCCATCTATTCCCATGTCTTCTTAGTTAGAACATTTACCTCTGATCCTAAATCTAGGATTACCTCATCAATTTCAAATTCTCCAACTTGTACTGTGAGTCTCATCTCTCTTCTTGTTCTTGTATGTCCCATAATATTATGAACAGCACGTTGCGTACTGCTCATGGAAGAAGATGACTGACACTGATCTATGATGTGCTAAATCTCTCCGATAGCTTTCTAATTTCTCACAAGTTTCAAGCAACTCTGCAGGAAGGATTGTACACTTCCTATCAACTCATCCTCTTCACACCTTCCAGATGTGGTAGCCTGCGATGTCTGCACAGGGCTAACGCCACAAGGTGTTTGCTCCAGTACACCCCTCGAAGGAAATACCTGTGATCCTGACAGTGTAGGGTCATTAAAGAATGTTTTAGCTTTATGGAATGTTTCTTTATTCCTCTGTAGGTCAAGTGGTGTTGATTTATTAGTAGCTTTACACACCCACTCTGGACCTGTATTCTTTTCAGCATCTTGCGATGTTCTACTAGTAGAGGCACTACTGCGAGTCACAATATTGACTCTTGGTTCTGGTTCGTTCTGCTGAGCTGCAATAAGCTGAATGTTCTGGTTGATTGCTAGCTTAGGGTCCCTGATCTTGGCTATCAAGGTAGGACATTTTTCTATAGTGTGATCGTAAGATTTGCAATAGTTACATGTTGTAGTAGGGTTCTGACAATCCCTAGCATAATGTCCTACAACTCCATAGTTGTAACAAGTAATCGGTCCATAGCCATGGCCAAAGCCTTCACCATGGCCAAAGCCTCCTCCATGGCCTTATCCTCTGAATCCTCCTCCATGGCCTGCATGAGCCAGTTCATGCTGTGGTCCTGCTGCTGGACCTGGTGTCTCTGACTGGACTCTATATAAGTCATGTTTTCTTTCTATCATGAGATCATAAGCTCGACAATTGTTTTCATCGTGTCATACTAACTTATAGAAGTTACAGTATACATTCTTAGGGGTCTGTACATACTTTTGAAGTAAAGGGCATTCCTGGGGTCTATGCCCTCTTGTTCTGCAGAGTTCACACCACGGAACTTGATTATGTATTACGGGGTTAGGAGCCCCACTTTCTAAATACTCGACAAATACTGGACAGTTATCTTTAGTATGGCCCTGTCCTTTACACTTGGTACACCATAGTTCTTGTGCAATCTCTTTTCCTTTCTTAATCTCATGCAGTTGTAACGTGAGATTGGCTAACTGGTTTTGTAAGCTTGTCATACCGGTACTAGTATCAGCTAGAGGTGAAGCCTTTAGTTTCATTGCCATCTCCAACGCTTCATCCTGCGTATGGAGTCTCTGTTGCATCAGTGGAAGTCTGATGTGAGGGAGCAGTGCTATGATAAACCATTCCTTATGCTGCTCCGGCGCAAACTCAAAGCTAACTTGGCCTATAAGTGCTTTGAATTTCTGATCAAAGTCCCATACTAACTCTGAGGGTAACTGTTTGATGTCTTTGAGCTCTGTGATGCACTGTGACTTAGACTTGGGTTTCTTAAATTCTTTAATCATGGCGGTCCTGACCTGTACAAGTGTTCTGGGATACACTATTGTATACTTCATATACCATGTTAGAGCTCTGTCTCTAAGTGTGGTAGCCAACTGTACAAGTTTAGTATTATAATTTTGAATCTGTTTAATGGTCCATACAGCTTCACATAGGAACCAATGGTGTTCTGGGTCTTCTTCCCCTATACCCTTAAAGGTAGGTAACTTCATGTCATCCCCCATTCTGTTTCTACATGGTGGATGCTGATTTGTTGTATTACTACCACTTGGCGGTATAGATGTAGGTGATGTAGCGGTAGTATGTGCTGTGGGTGAACTACTAGATGTAGTTCCTATGGGATTATTCTGAGTCCTGGTTGTTTTCTGTGGGGTATAAGGCTGGTAAGGGATACCTCCTACTGTTCTTTATTTATTACTGTGACTCTGTTCTCTAGTGCTATCTGAAATGTCTTCAAGGAAAGAAGATATGAAATCTACTTTATATTTCTTACCACTATGTGTATGTCCAAGTTATTCAAAATCACTCTCAAACTCTTGTGACATTACACTTACTGAACTTATTCATCTGAGAATATATCGAGTACTCGTTTTTCATGTAATAGCATCTTAATGGACAAGTTTAAAGAGTTTAAGTACTTACTGTGATATCCTTTGAAGAAGTACCTCTTGGATTTGTTGAAACTCTTTCTTTGATCAACTGCAAACTCTTTGATGAAGCCTTCCAGCAAACTCACAAGCCAGAAGTTGACTGCCCGTGAAACGGGATTATCTACACTCCTCACGGTCTGAAGCAGCTCCGGTGTCCAGACAATGTTCCTTTTCTTCTTGAATATATTCTTATCAGTTAACTTTGATAACCAATCATACAAATCATTTGCATAGGTCACAAAAAATATCTCATGCAGGTCTATAAAGATATGTTTTTGTAACCAGTCCTCTGTACTCAAAGTAGGACTCTTGTTTTCTATCACAACAAATTTTCTTTCCTTAGACCCAACCCACTGGTTGAGTTCTTCTTTAGTAGGATGCCAACATAAAATTAGCTCTTCAATGTGTTCAAAGTCGAAAACAGAACCATTTTTTGGACACGGAGGGGCAGACCTGGGTTTACTGTAATTGTACCAACAAAACCCCTAGCTCACTGGCCCTTTTAGTGACAGACCGCAGAACGGCCTAAAGTCTCACCCGAAGTGATCTTGGATGGGTTGGCTGAAGACTCAAGTGTCCTCAACCAGGTTCTGTAGAATCCTAATGCCTCATGCCTCTTCTTAGCCATCGGGATCTCTCTGCGAGGCGCTATTCTCTCTTACTCGTTGGCTTTGATAGGGAACGGTCTCTTATCACATCGCAGCTTCTAAAGCGATGCACAAATATTCTCTTTCGCTCAACCCTTAACCTGCGATATCTCACACCGCAGCTCCTCCGATAGTGCGATATCACCCTTCTATGCCACGATATCTCCTATGGAAATACTTAATATGCTCAACAACCCGCAAGGTCTAAGGGTTTTCTCTCCCTGTATAATAGCTTAGTTGTCTTTCACTAAGGTGTCAAACAACTTATCTGTAGTTCTACAGTTTAACACGCTCAACCTCAATTATACTTAGCTTGCTGAACTAAATATACAGGAATCACTTAGCACTGAACTGTTAACTATCGTGAATCAAGCACTGATAAGCTCATACATAGAATACTTGATACATTCAACTCATGATTAACCTTCCACTTTAATGTAAACTAAAGATAACATACATTCATTCACTAACTAATATACAACATTCATGTAACATATAACATATAGTACATAAGTAAAGCACAATCACATGAAACAGTCGCACAACACACAGATTTTACCTGGTTCACCTCTAGGGGGGGGAAGCTACGTTAACGGGAACATGTTTTTATATTATATCTTGAGAGAGTAAACACAATTCCGCTGCAACCTATTATGCAGCATGAGATCTTCTGGGAAACTCTGCTCACACAGTCGGGAGCCCTTCTCTCTTAGATCTCTTCTCCTACTATATTGCTTCTTCTTACAATATACTCTTCCTCTCTCTCTCTCTCTTTCAATCCCTACAAATTGTTCAATCCCTGTGGATTGTTACATTCATACTCAAGGAGCCAGCTACTGGTTACAGTAAGATAACTACAGACTAAATAACATAACCAGAGCTCGACTCTTACAATACAACTGACTATGAGCTAACAGACCAATTGACTACCTGACTAGCTAATTGTCTATCTGAATGTCTCGCTAGCTAACCTTTCATAATAAAAAATACATGCTTTTATAGGCGGCTCGAAGGTCTCACCATTACAAAATTGTGGGCCTTTCCCAACAGTAACCCAAAAACCCTAACTTGTGATAGTCGGCGTATCTGTACTTTGAACTGCCACTTTCCATCACAACATAGCTTTTTGTAGCCTTCCATGCTTCCCAGCACTGATCGTGAGTATAGGCGCTGCTTCGTCGGTCGCTCCCCTTCTGTCCTTTTTCTTCAATACCTCGGCCCGTTGCTCCCTTTTCCATTTATGAGGGTAGTTGAGCCCTCCTGTCTTTGCCGCTGCCTTAAGTGCAGTGGGTGAGCTCTCTCTTCTCGGCCGCTCAAGTACTGTTTCCTTTGACTTTCTTGTCCCGATATAGTAGCTTTTCCTGTAGCTGCAGGGCCCTGCTCCAACACCATGTGTAGGTGAATCGAACTGTGGATGAATTCAACAAAATATTGGAGCATGCACTTACCAAGGTATGTAAGACTAACCAAGATGACTGGGATCTTAATATTCTTGCAGTCTTATTGTCATATCGCACCACATGCAAGAGATTGACATGGAAAACATTGTTCAAATTCGTATATGGGCAAGAGGCAGTTATTCCTATGGAATACATTGTTCCTAGTTTGCGCATTGCTACTGTAACCGGCATGAATGATGATGTTGTGCTAGAGGAGTATGTAGCGCAACCAATACAGCTCGATGAAGACCGTTTCATTATAGGTTTCCACTAGTGCATTGAGAAAGACTAACATAATATGTGGCATGATCGCCACATAAAGAATAAACAATTTCAGCATGGGGATTTGGTGTTGCTATACGAGAACAAATTCTTGAAGCATCTGGGTAAGCTACAAATGCACTGGCTTGGCCCATATCTTTTCAATTATATTATTCCTATGGGTGCAGTTCAATTATAGGAGTTTGATGGTGCGGTACTTTCAAAGCTTGTGAATGGGAAACACTTGAAGCCCTATTGGATGGGGGAAGGACCACAAAACACTTGAGGTAGTGTGGGAAAAAAAAAGATAGAGGTAGAAAGACATAAGAACAAGGATAGAATGGGAAAGAAAAAGAATATAGGTAGAGGTAGGATAGATAGAAAGTAGAAGGGTGTGCCCAAAAGGGCTATGCAAGCATAGGATTCATTAGTTTAGTTAGAAGGATCTATCGCAATCGTTGAATGGTTGCGGTCGAGGCAAAGTCAGCACTAGTTAAAGAGTCATCAATTTAGGTAACCAGACAACACCGTGCACTACTTGAGCTGCTATGCAAAGAACAAAAAATGTTTGCGTGCTAGGATGGGGCTGCGCCATGAGAATGAAAATTATTACACGCCAGGATGGGGCTACACTAAGGGGATGGGGCTACACCAAGTCAAAGGGGTTACTCCCAAAAATAGAAAGGGTTGCGTGATAGGGGGTCGTCGTGCAAGAGTAAGTGGCTGGATTTGTATGGAAGAAACCGTGACAGTGACTGGACATCACATCAATACACAATAACAACTGTCAAAGCAGGTGACTAATGACACTTTTTGACTTAACATCTAATGATAGTAAATCCAAGAGGTGGGGTGGTAGAATTGGAGGCATGTTTAGCACATAAATGAATGATTTAGTCATAATGATGCACCCAAGAGATTCATGTTGGAAATTGACATGAAGATGGATTATAAGCAGAGGATTAGTAGTCTAGTGAACACCATTTGGTGGAACTGCACTATGCAAAGTTACAGAAGGGTTGGGATAGGTAGTTGAAGGAAGGTCCGCTGCATAAGGCAGTGGCCATCTAAGGGGAAATGAAGGCTACACTTAGTACAGGGTAGACTATGAGTGAGAATTCCTTCTCAATGGAAATTGAAGAATAATTGGCAAGTATGCAGGCTAGCTTGTCCGAGACGATTATGTATATCAAGGTCATCCTTGGATATATTTATTCCAGTCAGGTTCACGTTGGGTTGAGGCACAGACTAAGATACCCATGAGGAATTCATATGGGGCCAGACTTCTTGCCCCACTTTTCTAAGTTTGTAGGAATAGGGAACCGATTCTACATCAAGAATCTTGGGTTGATTCTGAATGCAAGGAAGGACAAGGGTGTAGAAGCGGGGCCGGCTTCATAATTTGTAGCTACGGAAAATTGTTGGGCAGAAGGAAGCATCCTGAAGAGTGACAGCGAATCCGAAGACATTCAACAACAAGTATTCATGGATGAAGGAGCACAATGGAGCCGTAGGACAAAAATTTGCATAGGTATGCCAAGGTCTGCCATAGTTGACCTTGGCAGAGGCAGTTGCAACCAACTACACAATTCGGCAAGTTCAGAGAAGTAGCACACTATTTCCTATGAAAAGTTTTTTGCCCTTCAGGTTGTTGTGCACAACACACCCACCTGACATGGCTCGAGGACGAGCATGGGGTTGGGGGTAAGTGAGTTGCATAGTATCTAGGATGCTACACATACTCACATGGCACCCCGCAAGGAAAATATAGCGTGATAGGTCAAAAATAGTCCACTTTTTTATATTTCATGTCACTTTTTGTACTTATTGACCATTTCTTCAAAATATTGGTCCTTAGTGGTTAAGTTAGTTATAAGTTTGTTAGAAGTTAGTTAGAAGTGGACCTTGAATGTAAAGGCACAAGCCTATAAATAGAATAATTATACATGTAAGAGATTAACATTATTTGAGAATGAATACTAGACAGAGTGATATTGGATCTCTGTCTGTTTTTTATCTGCAATTTGTTCTATAGATTTAATATGATGTGATGTGGATTGATCTGAACCGTTGTTTCCTATTATCTTTTCCTATTTTACATTGATGCGACTCTGATAATGAATGATAAATAGATATGCGTATGAATGGATAATGTGATTCTTTCTGCTTATGGATACTATCATCTTTTAGCTTTGGTTTCGACACTGATAGATCTGGTGCGCTGATGAATGATTGCAACATAATGAATGGTTAAGCAAGTAGATTAGATCTATAAATTAAGCTAAGGAAAATTTGATTCTCCAACCCTTCTCTATAATGCAAAAAATTGGTTTTGATATCCCTCCCTCAAACATCTCAGGTGAGACCTCATCCTCCCTGTGAGTGTTGCTGGACAGGGTAAAACATGTCTAGGCCAATGCTTATGGAGATTGCAGCGTGTTGAGAGTCGATAGAGTGGAACCCTTGTTGACTAGGTTTTGTTGGTCAACACTGCACAAACAAGACTTGAGTAACCAACTATTGTTAAATTCATCAACTCCAAATGAATCAACAAAATCTCCATAGATGACAAGAAGGATAACCTGTCGATGGATATCTGTTCAAATTGCTGGTACAACTTCCTAAGGAAAATGTAAATGGTGTACTAACAGTGGATAAGAAATTATGTGTCATATTCAAGGGAAACTATTACTGACTATTGCCTTTATCTCAGAGATTCAATATGTCACGATTCGAAATTGCTCTTTTTCGTATTTTTGTGTTTTTTTTAATTTTTACTATTTTTTTCATTTATTAGCTTGAAAAAAAAATTATATGATATATGTTAGGGATCGAGTGTTTCACGGGAATACTCTATTTTTCAAGAGAATGGGCCAGGCCAAGGAAAATATACATATTGCAAACAAGGGTTGAGCTAGTTGTGCACACTCTTAGAGATGTTCCCTCCATCGGTTGTCTATCTGAACCAGGATTATGTGTCAATGGATGGTTAAATAGAACCAAGTAACTGTGGTTATCCAATTTGATATGATGAATAAGTAGTAAGGGGGAAATGTGGTTTACTTCATGCTAATTCTTAAGGAAAACAACAAAATCATAAATCATAATGAATCATGGTCCATCAACTACCTGAATCAAATAGTTCTCACATGTATAGGTCAACTGAAACAAAAGCAATGGTTTATAGGAATTTTGAGCAAAAAGTGTCTGCAAAAGCATATACACAACATCAAAAATAAGCACCAAATCAGTAAGAACAAATGTTCATGCATATATTTTAACACATGCTTATGTAAACTAACACAAAATAGGGATCCCATCAGGAAATGGTCAAAACTGTATTGAGGAGAAGTATGCGGTCTCAAACTCCAGGTCATGATGGGACTAATTGGGCTCCCAGGCCTATGAGAATAACTTAGCATTGGAACCAAAATGGTGATGGGGTGCCGACTAGGGTGTCCAATGTTAGGTAGTCTCTTCTATTGGAATGGTGGAAAATATAGATATGATGGGCTGACCCACCAATTTCCAACAAGTTTGACCCTATGGAAATTTTGGGTTGGAAAAGGTTCAAATGCATATTCATAGAGGGATAACCTAAACCTGTATTCATTCTTCCAAATATACCTGATAATATCGAGGAACATACAAAGGATGCTCCTATACTTGGGTGGATTTAAACGAAATATTGTCCTAGTGGCCCCACAAAAGATTCCTTTAGGTGGGTGCAACCAAATGTTTATGACTTCAAGGATTGCTTCATCTCATGATATAATTATGTCCAAGAATTCAAGTGAGCTATGAGATTGCACAACCAAAATGGGCCAACTAATTGGATCATATTCCTCCATAAAGGGAAGATTTTAATCCAAATCTATCGAATCCATTTGAACATCTTGGTATGACACTTCTACATAAGATAGGGTTTGCAGGATCATAAAGTTTCCCATGAGGGAATAAATTTTTAACAATCCCACCCTAATGTCTTGAACTTCCTTTAGAACATCCCTAAAGAAACAAACATTCTATTGGATAGTAGCTTCAAGCATGCAATAATCTATTTGGTTGATCATAACAATATTCCCCTAATGAGGGAACTGAATCACTTGGAACACTAAAGACACTATAACCATCATTGCATGTATCCAAGTACGTCCTAATATAAAATTGTAATCTATAGGTGCATCTACTACCTCAACATCCACTGTGATTGTTTTTCTACCTGATTCAATAGGGAAGGATAGAATGATTCCATGAGGAGAGAACAAATGTCCATCAAATGATTTCTGCACAGTATGGGATTTAACTAAGGTGGATGATCCTAATTATTTCCAACATTTAAATGATATGACATAGGTTGAGGACCCTTCATCAACTATGGTTTCTAATATATGATTTCCATGAGATTTTACTTCAATCTGAAAAGCATCTTTGGAAGGAATCCTACAGGTTGATCGGTCTAAGTCTAATTTGGTCAATGCCGGATCAGATGTATCAACAGCTCTAGTTGAAGACAATAGTTACATTATTTTTGCAAGACAATATTGAAACACCTCCATGACGAACATGGCACATGGTGATTGATTTATTTCCTCAACAACAGTTCCGTTAAGAGCAGCTCGTGCATAAGGATTATGCATTGTTACACATAGATCACCTTTCGGGGGGTGTGGTATTATGTCTATGGTTGGTTTCTCAATGGTGAGAGAACCACTTGGCTATGATTCCTATTGTTCCAATGTACTAGGAGGGACATCATAAGAATGATATATTAGTTTAATATTCACCTCATGATCACACAAGAAGACATTGGAATTGGGATAATTTCCCTCTTGCGGGGATTTTGATTGGTTTCGTCCTAGAGGAGGTTCCAACGTTGTAGCATCAATTTAATGATGGTACTGCAAAAATTGTTGCATAAATATGAAATATTGTTGTTTCCCACTATTTTGAGATGGATTCAGTGCATCTCCCTCCCTAAAGTTAGCATTATTCTTACTCTTGTATTTATTTTTATTTCCTCTAAGTTCCATGGATTGAACTATGGTATTTTCAGGAGTTTGGGAAGGATTAACACTGTGCTTACCCTTGTACTTCTTCTTATTCCTAAGGTCCATGGATTAAACTATGACGATTTCAGAAGTCAATGAAGGTTTAGCATGTTGCTACATATCCTGACAAGCTATAGGTTCTAAAGTTTGAACAGACATTTGTCCCATTTGTTGGGTGATATGCTTAAGGTTGTTGATGAAACAAATCATACCATTGGCATGAGGTCCATGTGGTGGACTAGAAGGATCAAACACAAGTATTGCAAGTTAGTTCCAAAAATATTGATTACTTTATAGAACCTTGCCACTCCATTATGAAATGGGATTCATGGGTGGATTTCCCCCTTGCAGGGTTAGACTCCGAGGATATTGTATATTTCCTCATATATGACCACACCATAGATGAATGGGTGGATTTCTCCCTTGCGGGGTTAGAATCCAGTGAGATTGTTTATTTCCTAGAATTTGACCACACCATTTACGTGGTCCCTAGATTTTAATAGTATTCGAAGGTGGGTTTCCCCCTTGCGAAGGCTTCCCCCAAGAAGATTGGGTACTTCTTGGAACATGATCAATGGGTGGATTGTATCCTGATCGAGTTAGGTCCCAAGAAGATTGGTTACTTCCTAAAATATGACTACTAGGTGTATTGCCTCTTGATGGAGTTAGGTCCAAAGAATATTGATTACTTACTAGAACTCAACCATTCCAATAATTATGTCCTTTGTTTTGATTGGAATTCCAAGGTATGTTTCCTCCTTCTGGAGGTTGGATAAAAAAATATTGGGTAATTTCTGAAACCAGACCACTCCATTGTGGAATGGGGTTGATAGGTGGATTTCCCCTAGGCATTGTGCTAGGATAAATCAAAGGATAACCCTTTGGGGGATTTCCTCCCATCAGTGAAGGATAATTCCAATTGGCATTTGTTTTCCAAGAAGCATTATTTATGCTAGGAATATTAACATTCCATGGTAAAGGGTTTCCCACCGAAGTAGAATCTAGACATAGCTATTGTCTATGCTAAGAGGATTTTGATAGCCTCCAACAACCATTTGAGGTTGTATTTATATGGTTCCTTGAAATCCCGATGAAGCCAAAGGGTCAAGTGTAATGTTCTGCATTTTATCATAACTTTCATAAATACCAACCAGTGACTCACTTTCTGTAAGTATGATTGAGTTTAAAGGATGTGCTAAGGGTGGATTTACATGAGAAAATGTGTGATATTTTATTTTTTAATATCAACTAAAGTAAGATCATCAATTCTATCTATGTTTCGTCCATGCTGTGACAAATTTTTAGAATTGATTTGACATTATTCTTCTCTAGTAACATTTGATTGGGTTTATAAGTAGTTCAGTTTCAAAGTCACAATGATGTGGTTCATGTATATGCCTCCATAATGTAGCGGGGCCCTCAAACTTGGGTAATTTTCCTCGCTACCACCTTGACAAGTGGATTGAGAGATTAGTCAATCTGAAGTTTAATAAAAGGATTTATTTATTAGAGTATATCAAAATATAGTCAAACAATCCTAAAGGAAGCTAGACTCAACCAAAATCAAAGGATCCACACCACTAAAAAATCCGTAAGGAATCTCCAATCAAGCTTATTTCCAATAACCCGAGGTTTAGTGGAAAGTTGGATTTTTAGAGGGATTTCCAAAACTAGTAGCTCTTGAGGGACATTAAGTCTCAAGAATTACTAAATGGTGAAGGTACAAGAAAAAATTACAATGTTCTTTAATATCTAGGGGTACAAGTGTTAGCTCTAGGATACTCACCCTCCCAATGAGATGAAATAACCATGTTTCTATCTCAGGTATTGCAAGCTTCCCCCACTCAGAACATCCTATGTGATTCCCTGGGACAACAAACAATGGTTACCACTTCACAATCAGTGACCGGGTAGGACAGTTATCAGTCCAGGATAACTCACATAGACTATTTATCTCAGAAAAGTGATGTCACCCCAAGGACTTGTCACTTAACCAAGACACTGTAATGTTCTCATATACCATTGAAAAATAAAGAGGGGGCATGCCACCCTTACTAATTCATATTGACCTTGTGCTTGATGGTTCTATTAGAAACGCTTTCCCAACTAGAACTCTTTGCTACTAATGGGTTTGACTCTCGTTAATCAATGCTAGTTTCAATTTTTTGTGGCTTTGGAGTGTTAACTCACCATCTTAGCCCAAATTCCTAGCCTAATCATGTTGGTGATATCAAAGATAAAATATTGGTTCTTTTTATAGTAAGCATTTATTTTAAAGGTAATTTGCTTAGTTTTGAGGAGTGATGGTGAAACTAGTGGTGTTAGTGACTCAAAATGTTGAACCTATCAAATGCACAATGCTCACTACTCTTTGCTTTATTTCAATGAAATTTTATGCTATGAAAGAGTAAGAGGTTCTCTAAGGTCCTTCAAACATTCAATTTTCAATATAGAATCACTTTTACAAATTTGAAAAAAGTTATCAACTTTTTGGCAAGGGTTCAAGAGGTTCGCTTCAAACATAGGATGTGCTTAATTTGCTTCAACTATCACTAATTAGAAAGGAAAATTGTTTGAATATTTAATGATTTTCCTATTTCTAGTAAGTCTCTTAAGTTGATGTTTAAATGTAGGATTGTGATTCAATTTTTTTTTCCATCACATTATGTCTTCTTTGTGAATGTTGAATTTAATGTTCCAAATTGATGGTTTTAAAATCAATGCAAAATTCTAAGTATATTTCGAAATTCTAAAACTGAAAAGCATTTACACTTGAGATCCACTTTCTCATTCACAGGACCACTTGAAAGCGCAATTGAAGACGACACTCGTGTCTTGACAATATGCTTCAAAACTTCAAAGGATTCCTATTACACTTGAGCTCCACTTTCTCGTTCATGGGACCACTCGAAAGCGCAAGTAAAGAGGATACTCATGGATCGTCCATATTCTTCAAAATTTCAAAGGATTCCTATTACACTTGAGATCCAATTTCTCATTCATAGGGCTACCCAAAAGTGCAAGTGAATAGGATACTCATGATTCGAACACAACTTATCTTAATAAGCTTGACAATGACGAAAATATCCTCTCATTGTGTTTGAACTAATCTTGAGTGGTAGGTTCATAGTTTGTGAATTTTAGTGAATTTGATATTAAATGATGGTATGAAGATTGTCTTAATGTTGAGTAAATTTTTTTTGGTAGGTCATCAACTCTATGTGGATTCAAAATTCATGGTCACAAGAATTTATAAATTGAAACAATGTCAAGTTCTTTAATTTTTTCAATAATTTCCTTATGTCACTATGTGGTAAAAATGACCAATTTAGAAAATTTAGACATTCAAGGCTGAATGAATGACTTAAAGGGAAAACATGTCATAACTTTCAGACCTGAGCATTCTTTTCAAGGAAAACGTTGAATAATACTAAAACAAACCTCCTAAAAGTGATTTTTTCCTAGTTTTTTCTTAAAAAGAGTTTTCCATGCCTTCCAAAATGGAGGAAAAATGTCCCCAAATGCTTCCAAAATGATCCTAAAAGGTCATATTAGGATTTATCAAGTGTTTCAGTATTTCAATCAAATTTCTACAAAGTTTCAAAAGAATTCAATAAAAATTCAAAAATTAGTGATCTCCACAAATTTCAAACTCATACCAAAAATACACACTAAACTTATTATCCTTCAAACAATTCTCTAAAAATTGATAAAAGGGAAAAACATGTTATATAAAAGCTCTATTATAGAATTCCTAAGACATCTATAGAAACAAAAATAAATAAAAATGACCAAAAGGTGCAGATCTAACCATAAAAAATCAAGAATCATGTCTTTTTCAAGTTTCAACCACATGCACACAAAAGTTCAAAATCCTTCAAAAAATCCTCAAATATTTAACCAAAATGGATGAACTTGGACTTTAAAATCTGATAGAGGTTTTTCTAATATTTCCACAGCAAAAAAAATAACTCAAAACGGACAAAAATTGAGGATTTTATGCCCTAAACACTAGACTATGTTCCATACGCTACTGTTCAGAGAAAACCAACATATATATATGCGATTTTTTATAGAAACCCTGTGTGTATATGCCTATGTTACGATTGTAACCACATATATAAAGAAACACAATATCTTGTGACAAAACCCTCAAAATGTTCAAGCATTTTAAATATGAAAATGTAGATCTAGGTCGGTTTTGACCTCCACTACTAAATTAAAACCTTCTAAGAACACAACAAAGCATGCATCAAAGGATTTAAAAGGAAATGACCACACAAAAAAGGGGAAATTATCAAGAAAACTTATTTCAACAGAATATCCCCTTAGCTCCCTAGTATGGTCACCATTCTGTGGGTAGATTCGACCGTAGAGAAGTGTCTACAGCCTATCTATCCTTAACTACAGGGAGGGTGAATCCTATTGATAGAATATATGCAATAATGGATCATTTCCTGAAATTTCTACACTTCTTCAAAGGAGAGAGAGAGAGGGAAGGGAGGAGGTTACCTCTTGCATCATGTCATTTGGTGAAGATCATTTTGCTCTAGCCTCCATGCCCTTTAGGCCTCCATTAGTAGAAACTAGCTAGTTCCTTACCTCTAGATCTTAAAATAATTCAAATAAATCATGAAATTTATATACTAAATGTTGCAAAAATACATGAAACAAACATGGATTGAAACACAATATTTAGAGGAAATTTGAATTGCATCATATTAAATTGAGAGGAAAGTGATTACAACCCAATAATGGGTGAATCCCTTTCTCCCTTGCTCTAAAATATCCCTCTCCATCAATTCCAATGATAAAAGAAACTATGATGTGAAAGAAAGATTCTATCTATCTTTTCATTCCTTCAGCATGCCTTTGCTCTCTCATTTTCCCCCCTTCCTTCCTCCCATATGCCTTTCTTATATAGCATTAGGATTTGTGTTTCCAATCACTCACCATGAATGTGGGTTTAATATTTTTTAATATTTTTTATTCTTTCCTTAATAAAATCCACTTTCCTTAGTTTTTAGGCATTTTACTTGAATTTCCAGGTTTTTAAGACAATTAATACATATGGCATGTATTCTTTCCACTCCAGGAGTTGTGGTGACTAGGATTTTATCCTTAAGTAGTCTTGGTATTGAATTATTTAGAGAAACCTTTCTCTTCACATATTTCTTCCCTTTTTGAAGTAGTGGTTCGATGAGAGATCAAATCTCTCAATTTGTTCCAAATTTTGGTCTTCATGTTGTGGTAGAAAAGAAGATATGTTTTCAGAACATCATCTTCGAGGGTGTTAATTTTATTGTTAACACATTCCCTTACTAAACAAAAACCTAGTTTCCAAAATTGACCTAAAATAGGTTCTTTTGTCCATTGAACTAGAGGAGAGTGCCACCCCTAACACTATCCTAATGTTCTGAATCCAACGGATTTGATGGCTCGTCGATCCGAGCCACGGTCATCATTCTATGGCATGTTGAGTCTCACCTCCTATAGGATTTCATGGACACTTGTTCAATCCCTACCCTGGGCATAGAATTCCAACCATGCAACAAAATTGGGTTTGTGGTGTCATTGAAATATGTTATGAAGGTTCCATGTGGGAATGCTTGCCATAAGTTCTTGGTCAAGGAATTTGCAAAGTTGGACCCTGTGTGCAAAAATTTTGCATTCCCTTACAAAGCAAAACTCTAGTTTCCAAAATTGACATGAAAGAGGATCCCTTGTCCATGGATCCATAGGAGAGGGCCACCTCTAGCACTCTCTTGATGTTTTGAATCCAACAGAGTCGATGGTTCATTGATCTAAGGCATGATCATCATTCTATGGAACGTTGAATCTCACCTCCTATAAGGTTTGAGGGACAACTATTGAATCCCTACCTTGGTCATAGAATTCCAACCCTGAATTAAAACTAGGTTATGGGGGGTCATGCATGTGTTTTTAGGAAGGTTCCATGCAGGGATTTTAGGCATAATTTCTCGGTCGAGGAATTTGCAAATTTTATCACAATGTGCAAAAATTTCAAATTCCCTTACTAACAAAACCCTATTTTACAAAATTGACCTAAAATATGATCCCTTCTCCATGGAGACACCCCTAGCAGTAACCCAATTTCCTAAATCCAATAGATAAAATGATTCATCAATTGGAGCTATGATCATTATTCTATGGCATGTTGAATCTCACTTCCTACAATACTTAAGGGACACCTGTTCAATCCCTGCCTGGGGCATAGAATTCCAACCGTGCATCAATATTGGGTTTCGGTGGGGTCATGCAAGTTTGTTTAGGCATTTTCCATATAGTAACACTAGCCACAAGTTTTGAGTCAAGGAATTTGAAAATTTTACCCCTATGTGCAAAAGTTTCACATTCATTTAATAAGAAAAATGCTAGTTTCCAAAATTGACCTAAAAGAGAACCCCTTGTTCATGGAGCCAAAGGAGAGGGAAACCCCTAGAACTATCTCAATGCTATGAATCCAACACATTCGATGGTTATACGATCCGAGACATGATCATCATTCTATGGAGCATTGAATCTCAGATCATATAGGCTTTCAAGGACACCTGTTGAATCTCTACCTAGGGCATAGAATTACAACTGTGCATCAAAAATGGGTGTTTTGGGGTCATGCAAGTGTGTTTAGGCAATTTCCATGTGGGAATTCTAGAAACATGTTCTTGGTCAAGGAATTTGCAAAGATGAACCCTATGTGAAACAATTTCACATTCCCTTACTAAGCAAAACCCTAGTTTCCAAAATTGACCTAAAATAAGATCGCTTGTCCATGGATCCAAAGGAGAGGGTCACCCCTAGCACTATTGTGCTATATTTAATCCAGTGGATTGAACAGTTCATCGATATAATATGTGGCCATCATGCTATGGCACATTAAAATATCACCTCCTACAGGCTTTTGGGGACAGCTGTTGAATCCCTACCTGGGGCATAGCATTCCAACCATGAATCAAAACTTGGTTTTGGGGGGTCATGCAAATGTGTTTAGGAATTTTCTTTGTGGGAACACTAGCCACAAGTTCTCTGTTAATTAATTTGTAAAGTTGACCCCTATGTGCACAAATTTCACATTCCCCTACTGAGAAAAACCCTAGTTTCCAGAATTGACCAAAAATAGGATTCCTTGTCCATGGAGCGAGAGGAGAGGGCCACCCCTAGTGCTCTCTCGATGTCCTGAATCCAACGAAGTCGATGGTTCATCAATCTAATCCATGGATAGGTATTAAAGAATCATACCTAGAATCCTATAGTAGGTGACCTTCAACGTGCTTCTCTCTCTTCGCAACCTTCTTTCATATTTGAATCAATTCATGCATGAGGATCCTAAAATTCACAAAATTAAAGAGAGTCTATGCATTGTTATCAAAAAAATTCACATTTCTTACTAATGTATGATATCTATCACTCATTAAATATGTTCCACAACTATATCGATGATATATACTACGGTATCACCACTAGGATTGTAAGTTGACCTCGAAAAAATCACTAAAACATTTCCAACAACAAGAAGTATTCCAATATTGTCAGTAATGGATTCTCTTGATGTATTATGGGATGTGGATACTTCTATCTTGCTTCATTTGACACTGTTAAAATTTACTCTCCATCATAGGCTACAATTTTAGTGGTTCACTAAAATAAGGGGCTACAGTACCTCACCTTTCATGGATCACTATCATGGAGTTGCGGCCAAGCCCTTAATATTAAAGGGTCTCTAATAGCATATTAATAAATAGAAAATAGGATAAGAACTTGGTGGAAAAGGATTAATCAACTATCAACACTTGTATTCATCCAATGATAGCACTTTGTAGTACATGGATCTAACAACCTATAGATATAGATCCCTCTATCAACTCATTAGTGGATGGCAATGACACTTTATCTGTATATAAGGATAAAAACTCATAAGAGGTGATATTAGACTTTGTGATATCTAGGGACTCATTTCCTAACACTTGTAATTGCATTATCTAAATTAAAAGAGATCAAGCTTCATCCATAGTGAAATGACTGCCCTTCCTTCTAATCGATGTGATTACATTTCATCTCAATTGATGTGATAACCTTCATCGTTATGATTTCAATATATTTTTATTAAAAGGATAGTGGTCTAATTCATTCTAATGATTGTAGTTCCTTCTCCTTAAGGATATGATTTGTGTAGATACAAATGTATATGACTCCTTATTTTTTCAATTAATTGAGACCGGTGATGGAACAAATCATTAACCTAGTATCCTTCATTCTAAGGTTTGAATCTTTGATACTAGATATTGGTCAATGGTGACATCAAATAAATGGTAGTAGTGATATATAGATTATAGTTAGTGTATATAATCAAGGGTTATTAGGATTTGCTCCGTCATGAACCATAGCCCAAAAACAAGAAGTCTTCCAATCTCATCAGTAATGGATTCTCTTGATGTAGTATATCGTGTGGATACTTCTCTTTTGTTTCATTTGACAATGTTAAAAATTAATCTCCCTCATAGGCTACAATTTTAATGGTTCACTAACACAAGGGGATACAAACTAGGGTCTCTAGGGTTTATAATTCAAACTAGGGTCACTAGGATTTGCTATAGGGTTTTTAAGATAGGATTTCTGGGATAGGATTGGATAGGGTTATTTAGCATGGGAAGCTTTCTATACCTTATTTTAACCCTTGCATTTGGAAGTTCCATGAAAAATTGGGGTTTCGACTAATGTCCTTGGAGGAACAACTTTGAGATTCAAGGTAGGTGAAAGAGACATATCCAAGATAATAGGATAGATAATGCTTGAGGTATATATGGCATGATTCATGTAAGTATGAATATAATACAATAAATCAATGATGAAGCTTGTGTAATTTATCAAGTTGTACAAGACTATGCAATTTCTTAATCTATCAAGCTATAAATAATCAATGAGACCATGAAACCAAAATAATGGCATGTACATGTACATCACATAATTATAACATAGAACACAAATACCATGCATACCACATACCTGACTACCTACCTGTGGCCATTCAACTAGAACTTCGAGATCACCTCTAATACCAACTGTGTCCTTTAGTTGATGGTGCTCGAAGTAAGTAAAACATTATCATGAATTTGATGGGCTCTTGCTTGACATTATTTGTAGCTAGAGGTTTGTTCCAATCACTAAGTTTGTATAACAATATACAATTTGAACCGGTCTATAATATTCAAATACATAACCTTTTTTTTTGCGTGGGAAACCTTTGTGAAATATGCTCACTTGATAACCATCGACCCAATTGGAAAATCATTTCCCTCAGAGTCTCTTCATGAGACAATCAAGGTCTTATCCCCATCCAAACAATGTGTTAGCCAGTAGTCAGCGCATCATTCATTTCCTCTTCGGGGGAAACCACTGCATATATGTTCCCTGCATAAAATAAGATTCCAACCTAGAAGTGAGATAACTAAACACAACTAGTCCTTAAACATTTCAAATTTATCAACATAACAGTTGAACCTAGTTATACGAGATCTTATATGTGTTCATAGTCAGGTGAAATATTTGACTGGTCCTCCTCCAACCAAGGTAATTATTCGGTTATTTTTCTACCAATGGGGAGTGATATACAATCCTAGTTATCAACCCAATATTTGGATTCAAAATTGTCCCATTCACCACTATTACATGGATAACAAAAATAAGAGAGTTTCCTTGTACACATTTCAACTATAGCATTGTATGAAGTTATAACTAAACGGAATGCATGAGTTCCCTAGATGGTATTACACTCATATATGTGTGAACGATCTACATTGACCACCTCCCAAAATATCTATTTACATGTGATTTTTGAGATGATTGGGATTCTTTCCTTCTATCACCCTACCCCATTACTAATAACACCATTCAAAAATGGTCTTTGTGTTATATTTTTATCATTTAATCAATATGATCTAGGATCTTATCTAAGAGAATAACATGCACAACAATAATCACAAGAGACAAGAGACACAAATAATTTTCCTTAGGGAAACCATAAAGGAGAAAACCTCGCTGTTAGGATTATTCATCCTTCCTTGTCCAAATTTGGTCATATGTCTAAATTGGGAGTCCATCAAGTCTATTTATAGTAATTAACACCATTGGGTCCACTTGACCTAATTGGGGCAAATGTTTCAGTTACTAAAGTGTGGGGAACACTAACTAAGGCTCACTGCCACTTATTGCACTTCATTACATCAGTTTAGGAGCCTCCTAGAGAAATCCCTACAATTTAGGAAGGCACTGGGAGTGCTGAAACCAACCAAGGTCAGTTCAATTCAGTTAATGACTAGTCAAGCTAAGTTAGAAGTCAGTGACATTCAGTTCTAGTCCTCTACATTCAGTTAGCGCTAGGTTTACTTGATTTCATTCATGTGGGGTGCATTTTTCACCTACCACAATCAATTAACCTTATTCAACACTGAATGTAACACTTGAGTTGTGTTTTAGAGCTCCGATGAACTCCGGTTATGGTTTACACAAGGTCAGCTAACTTCTAAGTCCTTCGATAGTGATTTAGACAAGGTCTTAGTTACCTACAGTCAAGTAGAGTCTATCAATTCAAATTTCATCATGTGGATTCGAATTTCATGTGGTTATTAAATCCATTTTACTTGATTGTAATTATCATTGAATTACTTTTTGATTAATGAAAGCATTCATAGATGC
>LPNX010781098.1:197613-214622 GCA_001517045.1 Pseudotsuga menziesii | reverse complement strand
TGCACTGTTTCATTCTTCAATTGCTGAGTAAATTGTGAGATCTACTTTGTGAGTTGTGTATTTGTCTACAGATCTATGTGCTCAAATTTACATGGTATCAGAGCTTCAGTGTAAAAGACTCCTCTCCTCGTCAGATCTCCAGTCGTATCATTTTTTTGGCAAATTGCTCTTTCCAGTACTGCACCAGAAGTGGAGAATTTACCACTTAATATTCCAAGTTAGGAAATTGTTGATCAAGCTTGCTTGATCAAATATGCTGGGTGTGAAGGAAATTCCAAAAGTGCATATTGTCGACCTTACTTTGTATGTTTGATTGTGTGACAGGTTATCAGCTTTTCTTACAGCATTTGCTACAAGCAGCCCTTTCTTCTCACTACATTCGCTATAGCATCTCAGTTCTTCCTAGTACATTCGAAATGGCTCATCCAATAGAGCCTCTCACTCCCTTCAACTATCACTAGTGGAAGGAAGACATGGTGGTAATGCTCTGCACCAAAGGGCACTTCAGAATCATAGAAGAAACAGAGGAAGAGCCAGATTCATATAAAGACAAAGATAAGTACATGAACAGGCTTGATGAAGCCCATGGATACTTGCTCTTCTCAGTCTCTAAAGATCATTGCTTCCACATCCTAGAATTGAAGACTCCCAAGTTGGTTTGGGACAAGCTTGCCTCCCTATTTGATAAGCATGATGAGATGAGGATTCATCAGCTAGAAAATGATCTGATTACTCTCAATCCATCCAATTTCGAATCCCTAAATGAATTCTTCACAAAGGTCAAGAACCTGATATATCTGTTGAAGCAATGCAAAGTGGAGAAGGATGAATCTCAAATCATCCTTTCTATTCTCACAAATCTCAATGCAGACTACTCAGTCTTTGTATCCACCTTCCAAATAGTAAGGCTCACGACTCCAAATTGGAATATGCCCACTCTTAATGGTTTCATCCAATCTCTTATTTCTGAGAATGATAAATTGATCCAAATGGGGATCATTCAATCTCCCAAATATCTAGCTCTAGTTTCAAGAGGAGATAAGGTAGCGAATGACAAAGGGAAGCAAAGAGATGAGTCCCCTGTGAAGGAAGAGCAGTCAAAAGAACCTTCATGTTTGAAGAGAAGCAAGAAGAATGGCAAAGTCAAGGTCCTCTTCTCTTACTGTGGAAGCGGCTTCTATTCAAAAAGCTCCTATATGAGAAGACAACTTGATGAAATGGCTCTTCTTTTGAAAAAGCACAACATTTATGTACCTGCTAGCACAAGGAAGGATGAATCTGAAGAAGAAGAAGAAGAATACCAAAGGAAAGGATATGCACTGAATGATTATTGCACATCAGCACCTGCCTTCCTCATTGATTCTAGAGCTTCCAACAATATGGCTGCATTCAGAGAATCATTCTCTTCTTTTCAGTCCTTTGATGGTCCTAGTATTCATATGGGAAATAACAGTAAATTCAAAACAAAGGGGAAGGGCTCTATCCAACTTGAACATGGAAGGTTCAAAGACGTGCTATTTGTTCCGTCCCTAGCTTCAAACCTGTTATTTGTCTATAAAATGACCCATACTAGATCTCCAAAGTGAGTGATATTTGGTCCTGACTCAGTGGAGATCACAAGTATCTCTACTGGGAGCATCATAGCAAAGGGTACTATAAATCATGCTTCAAAAACATATGAGTTCTCACATTTCATGCCTCATTCAGAACTAGTGCACTCTCAGCAGCCACCTGCAAGGGAAGGTAAAATCATTGCATCTACTTCTTTTATAGCTTCTACTAGTATTGTAGATCCATCTATATCAGTTTATGACCTTGAGATTCAGGGTGACATAGATCTAGATTCAGTCCCTACTTCCAAACTGGAATCTAGGAAGATGACTGGAAACTCACCTGACACTCAGAAAGGAAAGATTCTTGCACTATGTCATGCTATCTTACCTCCTTCAGGGAGATGCAATAAACTACCTGTAAGATGCCATATGAAAAGGGCTCAGTCTTAATACATTCAAAACAATGGATATGATCATACGCCTCTTCATTCGGCAAGAGACAAAGGTTACATTACTCCTTCCTCCCATCATCATTTTTGGAGAAGAAGGAGAAGTCTACATGCCAGGCCCCAGAATACCTGTGCACAACACACCATGCATGCTGCTTCACTACCTCACAGAGATGAAGATTGCAGCAACATATTTTCAAGTTTTTCAAAATTGAGACCTGATTTTACCTTCTTAGCTAGAGGGAGGGATTTTTTCCCATGTGGTTTTTTCCCCAACTCCTTGTATTAAGTAGTTACTTTATTTTACTTGATGTAATGGGTAACCTATGGTCTTAGTTTCTAGGGCCCACAGTTTGTCCAAGTTAGAATTCAAGGGGGGTGTTAGGATTATTAATCCTCCCTTGGCCAAATTTTGTCATATGTCTAAATTGGGAGTCATGTCTAAATCGGGAGTCCATCACGTCTATTTATAGTCATTAACACCATTGGGTCAACTTGACCTAATTGGGGCACATCTTTCAGTTACTAAAGTGTGGGGAACACTAATTGAAGCTCACTGCTACTAATTACACTTCATTGCATCAATTTAGGAGCCTTCTATACCAATCCCTACAATTTAGGAAGCCACTGGGAGTACCGAAACCAACCAAGGTCAGTTCGATTTAGTTAATGACTAGTCAAGCTAAGTTAGGAGGTAGTTACATTCAGTTCTAGTCCTCTACATTCAGTTAAAGCTAGGTTTACTTAACTGCACTCATGTGAGGCAAATTTCTCACCTACCACAGTCAGTTAACCTTAGTCAACACTGACTGTAACACTTGAGTTGTGTTTTAGAGCTTCGATGAACTCCGGTTATGGTTTAGACGAGGTCAGTTAACTACTGAGTCCTTCGATAGTGATTTAGACAAGGTCTTAGTTACCTATAGTTAAGTAGATTCTATCAATTCGAATTTCCTCATGTGGATTTGAATTTCATATAGCTATTAAAACCATTTTACTTCATTGTAATTATCATCGGATTACTTTTTAATTAATGAAAGCATTCACAGCTGCAACCCATTTTTGCATTGTTTCATTCTTCAATTGTTGAGTAAATTGTGAGATCTACTTTGTGAGTTTTGTATTTGTCTAGAGATCTATGTGCTCAAATTTACACCTGCAACTTCCTCAAAGATGGAATGAGCACAAATAGAAAAAGTAAAACCCAAAAACACAAAGATTATCTCTGACAGTTGTTCTCTCTCTCACTTGTGTGAGCCCCTCCTCTGTCACTCATGTGCTACAGTTGAGTGAGTGTGTGTTCCAAATAGAGAGCCTCACTCTCTATTTATAATAGTTTTTTACTCATAAAGTACTTACCAAGGCCGACTTCACTAGGATATTCTAATAACCCTAGTACCCCTCAAATATGGGGACTATTTCTTTGACTTACAACAGAGGGTTAACCTCAACTCAATTTTCAAGACTATTTCCCCGACTTACAATGGAGGTTTAACCTCAGTTACTTTACATGAATTTATTATATTAACGACTCTCCCCAATTGAAACATTAGGGTACAATGAAATACAATATAATATATACAAGTGAATACATTTCTAAGTTACAAATACATCAACACTCCCTCTTAACTAGGAAGGTATTTTCTTAACACAGTTCATCAGCACAAGTCTTCATGGCTGGATCATTCATCAAAGTTGGATCATCAACATAGCTGGATCATAATCATCACTAGATCATCATCAAATTTGGATCATCATCATCACTTCTCCCACTATCTCGACCAAATAGTGCTATCTCTCAACTCTACTCATCATAGGAAGTTCTACAAAGCCACCCCTTTTTCATGTTGGTTGTAGGCCTAGCCTCCATTTAGTTCTTCACTTCTTCAGTGCTTATATCTGACCATGGGAGGCCCAGCCTACCACTATATACAAAATTACCGCCTAACACTTATAGCTGACCATGTGAGGCCCAGCCTGCTACCATGTCAAAAAGGCCCAACACTCACATTTGACATTGGGAGGTCCAACCTTCCACCATGTCATAAAGGCTTAGCACTTACATCAAACCATGGGAGGCCTAGCCTACCACCATGTTTTAAAGGCTTAGCGCTTACATTCGACCATGCAAGGCCCAGCCTACCACCATGTCAGAAAGGATCAGTGCTTACATCCAAACATGGGAGGCCCAGCCTGCCACCATGTAGGAAAGGCTCAACACTTATATCTAACAATGGGAGTTCTAGACTACCACCATGTCAAAAAATATTTGCA
Source organism: Pseudotsuga menziesii (assembly GCA_001517045.1). Classification (NCBI taxonomy): domain Eukaryota; kingdom Viridiplantae; phylum Streptophyta; class Pinopsida; order Pinales; family Pinaceae; genus Pseudotsuga; species Pseudotsuga menziesii. The sequence goes on along the minus strand of LPNX010781098.1, from coordinate 210,346 downwards.
CTTACATCTAACCATGGGAGGCCCAGCCTACCACCATGTCAAAAAGGCTCGTACTTACATCTGACCATGTGGGGAACACATCTCACAACCATGTCAAAAGGGCTCTGCACTTACATCTGACCATGTGGGGAACACATCCTACAACAATGTCAGAAGGGCTCTGCACTTACATCTGACCATGGGAGGAACCGATCCTACCACCATGTTAGAAGGGCTCAACACTTACATCCAGCCATGGGAGGCATAGCCTGCCACCATGTCGAAAGGGTTCACGGACTCATCACTTCCTCTTGGAGGGAACCTCGATCTGGAGAACACCAAGATTCTCCCTAAGGTACTCAAACTTCAGTCTGGCCATTTCTAGCATATAATTGTTGATGTAATTGTAACTTCGGAATGTATTCACTTGTATATTTTATGTATTGTACCCCGATGTTTATTTCAGGATGTGTCTATAATGTACTTGAGTCATGTCATGCCCCTATGTTCCTATTGAGAGGTTCTATAATGTAAACAAGTCATGTCAAGTCATTGTGGGTAACACTCCTATTTATCAAGTGTTAAAGTCCCTGCAGTTTCAGGGTACTGGGGTTATTATACTCTCGTAGAGAAGTTAGACCTAGTAGGGTTTAGTCAAGTTGGGAATTAGTATAAATAGAGAGCTAGCCTCTCTATTTATCACACAATCACTCACACTCAGTTGTAGTGCATAGCTAAGGAAGAAGAAGACACTGAGGCTAGGAACAAAGAGGTTACTGCTGTCGGGAGATCATCTTATTGTTTTAGGGTTTTACTTTTGGTGATGTTTCCATCTCTGAGGAAGTTATGGGGTTTTCTCCATTTATGGTTTCCACAAGGAAAAACACTATGTTCATTGTCTCTTGTGTTTGATTGATGTTCTTGTTATTCTCTCAGTTAAAGATCCTAATATAATGCTAGCTTAATGTTAAACATATAACATGGGATCAGAGCTAACCTAAGAAGAAGACACCGTGTAGTTGCAGAAATTAGGGATTCCTACTTTGTGGATCTCTCTCCACATTTTTTCAGCAAAATAAGGTTGGATTAACTATCCTCCCTAGGGCACATCTTTATGTCCAAGCATAATCCGATTCTGAGGTTTTTCAGTTTTGGACCGAGACTCCTTTATTCAAGGAATCTGTGCTAGAAAGAAGTTAGTCAAGTTCAGCAGACTATGGGAAGAATGCTCTCAAGAAGAAGCTCAGATAGCAGCTCAAGAAGAGAATATGGGAAGTGAAGATCAAGCTCTCATAGTTCACTCCAAGAAAATTAGAATAAACTCTCATCACTCCAGACGTAAGACCTTTCACCAGAAAGATAACATTAGAAAAGACTTATCTAAATTAAGATGCTATACATGTGATGAAAGAGGACACTTTGCCAAAGACTGTCCTAGAAACAAGATTAACTCCCATAAGAATAATGGAAACAAGAGAAGACATCATGCTCATGCTACAGAGGATGATGAACCTTCCATAAAGAGAAAAAGATATGAAAGTGAACATTCTTCAAGTGATGAAGAATATGTTTTGATTTCCGCTCTCACGGAAAACATTAATCATGGAAGCAATGATTGGATTATAGACAGTGGGGCTTCCAAGCATATGAAAGGATTCAAGGAATCCTTTATGAAACTATCAGAACATGAATCACCTCACAAGGTGAAGCTCGAAGATGACTACCAGTATCCATAAAAAGGTAGTGGGGAATCCTCCTATAAGCTAGAATCTGGAAAGTATATGACAATGAAGGAAGTATTGTTTGTACCAGGACTAAAGAAGAACCTCCTCTCCATATCTACATTAGATGCAAAAGGAATGAGGGTCGCATTTATATATGTCCAAGTCATCATGTGGCCAAAGGGAAAGAATATTAATGATCCAGTAATGATTGGGGAACAAGAAGGAGGTCTATACAAATTGAACGGTCATCCAGAACAAGCCTTGGTCCATGACACAGTAGAGCCAAATGAAATTTGGAATAGAAGGATTGCACATGTGCATTACAGAGCACTACCACTTGCAAAGTTGTTCAAGGTATTCCATAAATTCAAGCAAAACATGACAAAGTATGCAAAGGATGTGCGAAAGGAAAGAACACAAAGAAGACATTTCCAAGTAGTGAGAGAAAAGCAAAAGGAATCTTGGAAATCATCCACTCTAATGTATGCAGTCTAATGTCATCAAGTTCACTCAGTGGGTATGTATACTATGTTTCTTTTATTGATGAATTTTCTAGGAAGACATGGATTTACTTCATAAAGAACAAAGATGAAGTATTCAGCACGTTCAAGGAATTCAAAGCCTTGATAGAGAACCACACTGAAAAGAATATCAAGACCTTTCAATCAGATAATGGTGGAGAATTCACATCAAATGAATTCAAAGAGTTATGCAAAAACTTAGGGATTACTAAGGGAGTTGTCCATTCCACATAATCCACAATAGAATGGGATTGCAGAAAGGAAGAATATAACTATCATGGAAGCTGCAAGAGCAATACTTCATGATCAAGATCTTCCTATGCATCTATGGGTAGAAGCTTCCAGAACAGCAGTGTATGTATAGAACTGTAATCCACATAGAGTACTTGAGAACAAGACACCTAAAGAAGTCTTTTTTGGAAAGAAACCAGAAGTCAACCATCTCAGAATATTCGGCTGTCCAGTGTACATTCGCATTCCAAAATAGAAGAGGACTAAATTAGATCCTTCAGGAAAGAAGGGTATATTTGTGGGATACTTTGAAAGCTCAAAGGCTTACAAAATATACTTCACAGGATTCAAGAAGATCAACATCAGTAGGGATGTGACATTTGATGAAGACTCAGATTGCAACAAATCTAGAAAGGGACCTGTTGAATAACCTGAAGAAGCAGAAGCAACTAGAATTCATGATACAACCATGAATAAAGAAACTCAAGAAGAAGATCGACAATTTGAAGAAGCACAAGAACCTATAGATCCACCTCAAGAGAAGAATCCTCATAAGAGGAAACCTCATTGGGTATGAGAAGTTGTCCAAGGTGCAGAAATATATGGGGCTCCAGAAGGAATCACAGAGAAAGAAAGAGGACTAGATCGTGTTCGAGGTATGTAGCATTATTATGTGATTTCATCGATAAATAACCTTCCAATTATGAAGAAGCAGCCGAACGGAAAGAATGGAAGGATGCTATGATCAAAGAATACCAATCGGTCATGAAGAATGGAGTTTGGGATGTTGTCCCAAGACCAGAAGGGAAGTCGGTTGTAACTTCCAAATGGATCTACAAGATCAAGCATGCTGTAGATGGTAGCATTGAAAAATATAAAGCAAGATTTGTTGCTCGTGGTTTCTCCGAGAGAGATGGAATAGACTATGAATAAAATTTTGCACCTGTAGCCATATACACTTCCATCATATTAGTACTTTCTCTGGCTGTAGTGATGAAATGGAAGATACACCAGATGGATGTCAAGACTGCTTTCTTGAATGGTGTAGTGGAAGAGGAAGTGTATGTGGATTAGCCACTTGGTTTTGAGACACATGATAGGGAGTCTCATGTGTGTAGATTGAAGAAAGCCCTATACGGTTTGAAATAGGAACCCAAGACATTGTACGATAGAATTGATAGCTTTCTATCCATTCTAGGCTTTACCAAGAGTAAAGCAGATTCCAACCTTTACTACAAGGTTGAATATGGAAACCCAGTGATGATCCTACTGTATGTAGATGATCTGTTTGTAACAGGTATGGATAGGTTTATTGCTGATATGAAGAGGAAGATTGCTGCGGAATTCGAAATGAAGGAGTTGGGTATGATGCATTATTTTCTAGGCATGGAGGTGTCGCAGAATACAGATGAAATCTCCCTTGAAAAAGGGAATTATACAGTAGAGATCCTGAAGAGGTTTGGGATGATAGACTGCAAGGCCATGGCCACACATATGGCATCGAAACTGAAGCTATTGAGTGATGCTTCATCAGAAGTGGTTTATGCTATGATGTATCGTCAGATGATTGGGTCCTTAATGTACCTGGTGAACACGAGACCAGATATTTGCTTTGCTGTGAACACCTTGACTCAGTTGCTGACAGATACGAGACATGTTCACTTGATTACTGCAAAGCATATTCTGAGGTACCTGAGGGGTACAGTTGATTAAGGGCTCAAGTATGAGGCGAATCAGAAGATTAACCTGGAGGCTTATGTTGATTTAGATTGGGCAGGCAGTGCCATCAATAGGAAGAGAACTTCAAGGTGTCGCTTCAATATGGGATCAGGTGTGATCTCATGGTTTAGCAGAAATCATTCCTGTGTGGCACTGAGTATAGATGAAGCAAAGTATGTCATAGCTTGTTCATCTAGTTGTGAGGTAGTATGGCTAAGGAAGCTACTGTCTGATTTATTTGATCTCTAGTTGGATGCTACTTGTATATATTGTGACAACCAGAGTTGTGTGAAGTTGTTGGAGAACCCAGTGTTCCATGACAAGTCAAAGCATATCAAGATCAAGTATCACTATATAAGGGATATGGTGTAGAGGGGAGCAGTGAAGCTCCAATATGTTGCGACGGATGAATAGATAGCTGATGTGTTGATGAAGCCACTAGCCAAAGTGAAGTTTGAGTACTTCAGGGAGAAGCTTGGTGTTCTCCAGATTGAGGTTCCTTCCAAGGGGAAGTGATGGGTCCGTGAGCCATTTTGACATGGTGAGAGGATTGGTTCCTTCCATGGTTAGATGTAAGGGTTGAGCCATTATGTCATGGTGAGAGGATTGGTTCCTTCCATGTTAGACATGAGTGCTAAGCCATTCTAATATGAATGTAGTATTGGTTCCTACATGATCAAATATAAGGGATATCACCATTCTTTGAATGGAGGTGCCTGATCAGTTACTAGGAATACTCAGTCTAGGACTAAGGGCCATTCTGATATGACTCTGGGATATGTTCCCACATGATTAGATATGAGTGCATGGCCATTATGATGTGTTCCCACTTGATCACATATAAGGGTTGATGCCATTCTCTTGGATAATGGAGGCACCTGGTCAGTTACTAGGAACCCTCAACCTGGGGTTGACAGTGGGTTGACAGCCCTTCCAGCAAGGTTGCAGGATGTGATCCCACATGGTTGGATGTAAGTGTAGAGCCCTTCTAGCAAGGTTGTAGGAAGTGTTCTTGCATGGTTGGATGTAAGTGTAGATCCTTTCCAGCAAGGTTGCAGGATGTGTTCCCGCATGGTTGGATGTAAGTGCAGAGCCTTTCCAGCAAGGTTATAGGATGTGTTCCCACATGGTTGGATGTAAGTGTAGATCCCTTCTATCAAGGTTGTAGGATGTGTTCTTGCATCGATTGATATAACTGCTGAGCCTTTCCGATAGGGTTGTGGGATGTGTTCCCACATGATCGGATGTGAGTATTGGGCCTTTCTGACAGGGTTGTGGGATGTGTTCCTGCATGATCATATCTGAGTGCTGGGTGTGCCTTTTTGACATGGTGTTGGATGTGTTCCTCTCATGGTCATATGTAAGTGCTAGGTGGGCCATTCTGACTTGGTGTCAAATATAAGCACTGAAGAAGACCTACATGGAGGCTAGGCCTACAACCAGCATGAAAAAGGGCTGGATCTATAGAACTTCTTGTGGTGAGAAGAATCGTGAGATAGCACCCGTGATGATGATCCAACAGTGATGATCTAGATCGAGTGATGATCCAGATCTAGAGATGATGCTCCAGTGATGATCCAGATCGAGTGATGATCCAAATTGAGTGAGGATATTCTAGTGATGATCCAGTTCGAGTGATGATCCAGATCCAGTGGTGATATTCCAGTGATGAGATTGAGTGATGATACAGATCCAGTGATGATGATCCAGATCGAGTGATGATCCAGATACGAAGATGAAGATGACTTGAATATGAAGATGACTTGAAGATGACAAGGACTCGATGATGATCCAGATGATACAGAGAAGAAGACTTGTGCTGATAAATTGTGTCGACATAATACCTTCCTAGTTAAGAGGGAGTGTTGATGTAATTGTAACTTTGGAATGTATTCAATTGTATATCTTATGTATTGTCCCCTGATGTTTATTCCAAGATGTTTCTTTAATGTGCTTGATTCATGTCATGCCCTGATGTTCCTATCGGGAGGTTCTATAATGTAAACAAGTCATTTCAATTCATTATGGGTAACCCTCCTATTGATCAAGGGTTAAAGTCCTCACAGTTCCAGGGCACTAGCATTATTAGACTCTCCTCTAGAAGTAGGCCCTAGTAGGGTTCAGTCAAATTGGGAATTAGTATAAATAGAGATATAGACTCTCTATTTATCACACATTCACTCACACTCAGTTGTAGTGCATAGCTGAGGAAGAAGAAGACACTGGGGCTAGAAAGAAAGAGGTTACTGCTGTCGAAAGATCATCTTACTGTTTTGGGTTTTTACTTTTGGTGTTGATTCTATCTCTGAGGAAGTTGCGGGGTTTCCTCCATTTATGGTTTCCCCAAGGAAAAAAACTATGTTCATTGTCTCTTGTGTTTGATTATTGTGCTTGTTATTCTCTTAGTTAAAGATCCTAATATAATTCTAGCTTAATGTTAAAAATCTAACAAGAATCACATAAGGGATGATTACGTCAAAGGGTAACCTGCGAGCTTCGCTAAGACTGATTACATATGAGGAAAAAATACATGACCATTTACACATGAGAAACTTACAAGATTTTCCAGGATTCTATGCTCAGACAACCTATCTCACTGGCTATGCTAGAACTCCCTCTTTCGAGATATTTCAATCTGGATCACAAACTAGATCTTCACTTCTCCTCTCTCCCAAATAGTCAAGCAAGTGGCAACATACTTTTCCTCAGTTGTACTTAGCACCATGCAGGATTCCTTCCTGCTAAACCAAGAGATCAAACTTTATCCCATACTGAAGCAACACCCCAAAGTGCTCTTCCTCTCAATGGCACTACCCAATATAAATCAACATAACCCTCCAGGTTAATATTTTGATTTGCTTCATACTTGAGCCTGTAATCAACTCTACCCTTCAGGTACCTTAGAACATGATTTGCAGCAATCATTCAGGAACTCACTCAATGTGTTCACAGCAAAGAAAATATCTGGTCTTGTATTTGTTAGGTACATCAATGATCCAATCATCTGACGATACATTGTGGCATCAACCATCTCTAATGAAGCATCACTCAATAGATTCAAGTTCGATGCCATAGATTCGGGATCTCTAATGCATACTTCTCTTGTACAAAGAAGATTCCATCCACACTCTACCACACCTCCATGCCTAAAAATTAGTGCATCATACCCAAGTCCTTTATCTCGAACTCAACAACAAGTATGCTTCTTGCATCTCTAATGAGTTCCTCTTTTCCTTTTAGGAACAAGTCATCGACATCTAATAGGAGAATCACTAGTATTCCACCTTCAACTTTGAATTAAAGGTTGGAATCCTCTTTACTCTCAATAAATCCTAAAGCCATTAGTAAACTATCCGATCTGTCGTACCATGTTGAACCTTAGGATCTTCTCTAGTAACTCCCTCTGAAGTGGAGCATCATTCTTCCTCTGCCTTTCATACTCTATTTATTGAAACATTTTGTACTGGAATGACAAGTAGCTTTCTCTACTACTAATATTCTATGTATCCATATAGGGTCATTGGATACTAATATCCTCTATCTTGAAAAAGTTCGTCTCGCACCCATCTGTGAGCTTCTCATCCTCTATAGGATTTCATATTCAACCTTGTAGCAATGGCTAAGATCTTCATCACTCTAGGTGATATTCAAGCTCTTCATGTATGTGTTATCCCATGGGTGTCTTCTAAGCTTGTACAAGGCCTCTTTTAATTTGAACACATGATTTTGCATTTCATGTGTCTTAACTTTCAGTGGCTGCAAACGTCTCTTCATATTCTATGCCTTCTTTTCGTGAGAATCCTCGTACTAAGAATCTTTCCCTACATCCCATGATGTTGCCATCTATTGCATGCTAGATCTTGTAGATCCATATGGAAGACATTACCGGCTTCCATTCAGGTATCGATACTACATTCTAGGCATCATTCTTCTTGAATTGGTACTCTCCTTCCATTTCTTCTTGGCTACATCTTCATAGCTGGAAGGATCTGCATCAATGATTTCGCTCAACAGTGTCACATAACTAGAGTGTGTTGAAGTCTTGTCATACTATTCATCATTTTCGATAATTTCTTGAACTATCTGTTGGGAAATAGGGCAGACCAGAGTTTATACCTTTTGCTTCGCACCAACAAAAGACCCATAGTGTTGGCCCTTTTGGCAACAACCTGCGAACAGGTTGCAGTCTCACCCAAAACAGCTATGGGGTGCCACAAAATCAGGTTTCTGCAAGCAGAAAAGGGATATTACTGTACCTTTAGCCTTTAATACCTTAGAATCAATTAACACAGAGCTTCGACATTCACATATATAACTTCGCAGATAGATAAACAGACAGTGACTTGTTTAACCCGTTACAGGGAATTCACAGCGAAGCTATTTGTTAGCAGTGATCTTACTTATCAGATTTTATATATAATTATCAATACATAAAAGAATATAACAAACATAACACAAGAACCACAACACCATATATGACGTGGTTCACCCCCAGTGTAGGGGCTACATCCACATAACTGCGTTTTATTCAACTTTCTACAAAATCACAGTTCTGATCTGCGCACTCAGCTGCAGATCCCTTCAAGTCCTTAAGCCACACACACAGCTGCAGGCCTCTGTGCACATAGCTGCAGATCTCTTAATCTCTTACACACCCTCTGCGCACACAGCTGCAGAGGTCGTCCATGCACACAGCTGGGACTTAACCTTTTCTTACAAAATAGCCTTAGCTTCACCTTAACTCTTCTTACATCATAAAATCTAACCTCACTTCTTTACACAAGTGCTTATTTATATCGCGCACTTTTACAAAACCATGGCTTTAAACCATGGGTACCCCAAACCCTAAACCCTAGACTTAAACCATGGGTTTGTTACAACAGAAGACTTCAACTCAAGCCTGACACCCCTAAGACTGTTTTGACCCATAACTCCACTAACAACTCATACAAAACCACAGAGTTACCCAACTTAAATACCATTAGGGTGTGCGTCACAACAGGCCCCTAAGACTCACCAGTGGCCCGTCTTGGGACACTCATTTGCTTCTCTGGCGGTAGAATCTGGTTGTCGAAAACATAGTGCGCTGCTTGCTGAAGCTCTACATGCTGTTGTCGGCTGCTTTCTTCTTTCCTTCGTAAGATTTCTGCTGATGAAGGCCTTCTAGATCCATCTGTAACCCCATCCTTCGACCTGGTTTCCGACCACTTCACCATCCACAACTTAGGGTCCTTAGAATTGCGTGTCAAGCTGTATGAGACACACAGCTGCCACGGTTCTACTAGACCGGGAGGATTCATGGCAGGACTCCACAGAGTCTTTTTGCGAGGCCTCGTGCCCTTTATCGCTCCACGTTAGAGTGAACTTCTGCTTTCCTTCGCTCGGTTTAGAGAAAACTTCTGCCTTCCTATGTACCTTGGTCGGACATGACTGTACGGGTGGATTGCTCAGAAGGTTCTGCAGACCTCGCTCTCTGAATTCTCGTACTAACTCCTGATCTTCACAATCGTTCGACATGGTTTGGACTGAATACCTCACAGAAGTGCTTAATGCAAGAAACATAGGCCGAGGTGGCTTCTTATAGAATCCCAAGGTGGAATCTATCATCATGGTGCATTAATGACGCCAAATCTGATAGAGTGCCGGAAATCTTGTCCACACAATGCCAGATTTTCCCAAAATCTCATTATGATAGGTAATGAGAACAGCTCTCATGCCAACGCCGCCAAATCCAGTTTGTCCCATCGATCACGTTTTAGGCTACGACATACCTTGGATCTTCGACATACCAACTAACTTCAACTTTGACATCATATTAACCTGCGACCCAATAGTAACCTTCGACCTTTCATGACCTACGCGGTAGCAACACTTCAACCTTCGAACTCAAACAGTCTTCTACACTTTATAACTCTAAGGACAGCTTTATTTATAGTCTAGTACCTGATTTCAACTGTCTTTGGTACTTAGACTTGCCTTCTTAGTGTTAAATCTAATTAGGGGGTCCCGTCCTGTCCCTATACTGTTTTAACCGACTGCCATTTACCATGGACGGTAAAATTTCTCCATTCAACTTAGCTAACTGGACCGCGCCACCATCAGTAACTTTCTGTACTATATATGGTCCTTTCCAATGTGTCTTAAATTTTCCTGGGAATTTCATGAATTTGATGTCATATAAAAGCACAAGATCACCCTGCTGAAACTGCTTCTTCTTGATGTGTCTGTCATGCCAGGATTTTTCTCGAGCTTTCTGCACTTGCTGCTGAAATCCTGCAATAAATCGGTCCTCTTCCAATTCTAATATCTTCGTCATCCTTGCTGTCATCATAGCTAGGTCATCCATCGCTGTAAAAGCAGATATTCTAAGGCTAGGAACAATGTACTCCATGGGCATGACTGCTTCTTGTCCATAAACCAACCTAAAAGGTGTATGGCCTGTCAACTTCTTACAGGTAGCTCTATAAGCCCAAAGTACTACTGGAATTCTAAGATCCCAATCATTTCTGTTAACATTCCAGACCTTTGTTAGACCATGTTCCAAAATTTTGTTAAAAGCTTCGACAGTTCCATTTGCTTGTGGATGATAGGCAGTACTCTTCTGGTGATAAACCTGAAATTCTGCAGTCAGTACTTCAATAGTATTATGTAGAAAATGCGAGCCCTGATCACTCATAAGAAATCTAGGGCACCCAAATCTGGACAAGATGTTATCGAAGATGAACTTCGCAGCTGTAGTAGCACTACAGGTCTTAACAGGTTGAGCTTCAGCCTAGCGAGTAAGATAATCAGTCGCTGTAATAATGTATCTCGCTCCTGACTTCCTTGCAGGGGGTTGATAGGGCCAACAAATTAACAGCCCATTTGTCAAATGCTTGCAAGGTTACCTGTGGGGCTAGAGGCATTTCATCCCTCCTAGATGGCTTGCCTGTTCTTTAACAGATGTCGCAGCTGTGACAATGTTCTTTTGCATCCTTGTGGATCGTGGGCCACCACAATCTGGCTGTTAAAATCTTCTGGGCTGTGGCTTTGCCTGCATAATGTGCTCCTGCTACGTTGGAGTGTGCCTCGGCCAAAATCAGTGGATTTTCGTGCTCCAAGACACATCTGTGTAGTATTTCATCTAGTCCCATTTTATACAATTGTCCTGCTATTAGGGTAAAGTCCGCTGCTCAAACCACCAGTTGCTTCTTCTATTGTGTGGTCATCTCGGCAGGTGGAAAACCTGTAGACAAATACTGAACAATATCCTGGAAATATTTATCAACCATCTGGATAGAAAATAACTGGGCATCATGAAGAGCTTCATCTAAACTGGTAGGTTCTTCTCCTGACTCAAGCCTCGACAAGTGGTTGTTAGTTTTTCATCACATTAAGCTAGCATTATGATCTTAGGATCTTTTCACTAAGAGAATAACAAGCACAGCAATAAAACACAAGCACATCATAAGAGACAAGAGACACAAAGAGTTTTCCTCGGGGAAACCATAAAGGACAAAACCCCGCAACTTCCTCTAAGATAAAATCAGCACCAAAACAGTAAGAGATCTCCCAACAGCAGTGGCCTTCTAGTCCCAGTATATTTCCTCCTCCACAAGTGCGCCTCACTTAAGAGAGTGAATGATGTGTATGATAAATAGAGAGTCTCACTCTCTATTTATATTCTTCCATTCACTTGAATTGCATTTTCACACGTAGGCTCGACTAACAAATACTTACCCGAGCCTACACCTTAATTAGTGTATAATAACTCAAGTGCCCCGAAACCGTGGGGACTTACCTAATGACTTTACATGACTTATTTACATTATTAATCCTCTCGATCGAAACATCGGGGCATGACCACATGACTCAAATACATAATAGAAACATCCCGAAATAAACATCGGGTTACAATACATAAGATACATAGAAGAATACATTCTGAAGTGACATATACATCAACAGTGGTCTGGTCCTAGGTTAAGTCGTCCTGGCTTAACAATGATCTCAAAATCATATTCCTAAAACAGAATCAACCACCTGCATATCCTTCCACCTAGCACAGGGTTGTTAACCAAATACTTCAAGGCATAATGGGCAGTGAACATCTTAAAGTGAGAACCTAACAGATAATGTCAAAACTTTTGTAGTGCATATACCATAGAGAGGCCTTCGCGTTCTGTTGTGGTATAACTTTTCTCTGCTGCGGACAATTTTCTGCTTGCGAAAGAAATAGGGTGATCAATATTACCTTCACTTGACTGAGCCAATACGATACCTAGAGCAATGGAGGATGCATTGACATGTACATGAAACTCCTTATTCCAGTCAGGGAATACTAGGATAGGGGCAGTGACTATCTTTGCCTTCAGAATGTCTAAGCTTGCTTGGCACTTAGGTGTCCACTCAAACTTAATATCTTTCTTCAACTGTTTTTCCATCGTAGCAGTGATCTGGGCATAGCCTTTGATGAATTTCCTGTAATATCCAGTGTGACCAAGCGTGGTGTGAAGCTGTTTAACAGACTTCGGAGGTGGCAGGTTCACAATAATAGCTATCTTCGCAGGATCCACCATC
>LPNX010781098.1:184681-197516 GCA_001517045.1 Pseudotsuga menziesii | reverse complement strand
AGAATCCCAAAAGGTGCACAAAATATACACTTTTTCAAATTCAAGGAGATCTGGTGCTGTCTGCACTTATCCAACATTAGTCTTAAACTAGTTATATGGTCTTTAAATAGCCCAAAGATGGTCCAATCATCAAAATACACCTCTAGTAATTTATGTATAAACTCCTTAAATGCAGAGATAACTACTCTTGAAAACATAGCAGGGGCATTCTTCAAACCAAAGGGCATAACTGTGTACTGAAAGGATCCCATTTTTGTAGCAAAGGTTGTCTTGTGTCGATCCTCTAGAGCAATTCTGATCTGATGGTAACCTGAAAATCCATCAGTAAAAGAGTACACTTCTTGATCCCCGACATTATCTAGTACTTCATCTGTAAAGGGAGTGGGGAACGGATATTCATGTAGGAAAGCATCATTCAGCTTCCTCTGATCAACACAGATTCAGATTTCGCCTTTAGTCTTCTTCTCTTACACCACCATAGGACTGACCCACTCACATTCTTCAACAGGCTCAATGATTCCTACAGCAAGCATCTTATATAGCTCCACCCTAACTTTTTCCTTATACTTGGGGTTCAACCTATACGGATGCTACTTCACAAGATTTGCATCAGGTCTCAATGGAATCTTTATCACACTGATGTCTCCAAGGATACCTTTCATCTTGGAGAACTTCATCGGAAACAGGTCCTGATACTCATGGAGAAGTTGGGTCAGTTTGCTTACCATCTCTTCATCCCAATAATCTCCAATGGTAGCATACTTGGGCTATTCTTCTGATCCAATGTTGATGGTCCACGTCTTCAGGGGTTGAGTCAATTCTGGTGCTTCAATGGCAGGTCTGTGGACTTCGCAGTATCCTTCTGACTTAGGGATAGCAACGTTGCACATATCATCATCCTCGTCAATTGTGAGGTTATAACATTCCACTGCATGAGCTTCTTGTATTTTCCATTCAGGTCGATACTCTACTACTTTTTGGTCATCAAATACCTTCATATGGATCAACCTGATAGCTGCATCTAAGGCTGGGCAGACTTCATTAGTGGAAAAGGTAAGCACAAAACTATCAACAAGACAATCCCAACTTACAGTATCCCGTCGAAGCTCAGCCTCCGCATACCAATTCCTTGCTATCGGTTCCAGAGTATGCACAAATATATGTACCCATTCCTCTTGAGGTACATGCTTCCATGCGTCATAGCATTGTGCCAAATGTTTCTGGGAGCTAGACGTTCCATCAAACCTGCCTCGCGCTTCCTGGGATGGGTCCATAAATCTCAGGTGAAGGAGCTTCTGACAGGCTCCCCAACTAGGAATATTTTTCTTGTGGGTATTCCACCATTTGGATACTGTGGCTCTGAATACTGAGTCCAAAATCTCCATTTTCTGTGAGTCTGGTACCTACGCTGTGAATTGAGCAATAAACTATTCTGGATCTGACAAGCCATCATAAGTAGGTAGGATGCTTACCTGTGCACCAATCCATCTGAGAGATTTGGTAATTTTGGCGCATCTATGTAGCTTGTGCAGTCTATTCTGCCAGTTCCCTAACTCATCATCTGAGTCCGACATACAGGAGCTGCCACTCTCCCACTCCATGATACCTTTGTCAGTAGGATCAACACGATCTTCGTCCTTAGCTGTGATATTATAGATGTGCTCTAGATCATCCTGATCTTCATCTCTGAGGGGTTCTATGTACCTTTCTCCTTGCGAGGGGTCCAGTGGTACTATGACTCTCAAATTTTTCCCTTCGAAGGTCAATTGTCACTTCTTAAGGTTAATGACTGCAGCATTTTCCATTGCCCACTCAATGCCTAGCATAGCTGGATAGGGATTGTTGTCATCCATGATCTCAATAACTTCAAAGTCAGCTAAAGTATTAACCCCATCAATATCTACAAGAACACTAGGGAATCTCCCTAGGGGCACAATCCTCTGCTGATTGGCTAATTTCAACTGTATAGGGGACCAAGAAAGGGTAGGTTTTCCCATTTGTTTCCAGGTTTGCTTGGTTAGGATATTGACTTCCGATCCCAGGTCCAGAATGGCATCCATCATATCATACTCTCCTATCTGGGCATTCAATCTCATTTCGCTACCAGTTCTTCTGATGCTATTAACAACTTTTTCCCGACCAGAGCTTTGCTGAGGTTCGCAGGAAGCTATAACTCTCTGCAATGCACTTAAAGATTCCCGATTTCTCAAAATTTTTAGGCAACTCTGTAAAAAAGAGGACAGTGTACTTACTTTATCCGTCGAAGCCTCTTCCGGCTGCGAGTGTGGCTGATGCGGTTGCGCAGGTGCTACTGACGTGCTAGGGCCATCGAAATCTCACTTGGCTTACATGAATGTCTCTTTTTCTCGTTTGAGATCAAAGGTTAGGGTTTTTTCCGGGGCCTTACGAACCCACGCCTCGGCAGGCTGTTTCTCCGTATTCTGTAGGTGAGTCGTAGCTCCACTCCGCGTAATGACATTAATGGCTGGGGCAGGTCTCTGATCGACAGAAATCAACTAAATATTCTGTGTAGGGCCACTGTTTCTTTCCTAGATCTTAGCTATCAGTTGTGGACACTGCTCAATCACATGATCTACTGCTCGGCAATACCGACATGTCGTAGTTGGGTTCCGACAATCCCTAGCTAGATGCCCGGCTTGGTTACAGTTGTAACACACAACCTGGCCTCGGCCTCTACCTGCCATACCACCACAACCACGACCTCCAAAAGCACCTCTACTGGAGGCACCACCGTGGTAACCATAGCCATCATTGTTATGTCCCTCATTCTGCACCCGGTAGGTGTCATAGGTGCGTTCTTTCATGAGGTCATAACTACGACACTCATCTTCATTATGTCCGACAGACTTATAGAAGTTAAAATAGGGGTTCTTAGGTCCTTGTCCATACCTTTTTAGCAGATAGCAATCCTCAGGTCGATGCTAACCGGTTATTCTGCAGAGCTCACAATATAGAACTTGCAGGGTAAACAAGTTTGGTGCACCAGTATTCAGGTAATTTCTTACCGTAGGACATCGTTCCTTGTCGTGACCTTCTGTCTGACATTGCGTACACCAAACCTCTTCACGGCCAATTTTTTCGGTCTTCATATCACGGAGCTCCAGGGCCATGGCTGCCAACTGTGCTTGGATTTGAGAAATACCAAAATTATCTCCGACGGGGGCAGTCTCAAGCTTCATTGTGATTTCCAAAGCCTCTTGTTGGTAAGCCACCTTCTGTTGCATGAGAGGAGTTCTGATATGTGGTAACAATGTGGCAATGAACCATTCCTTATGCTGTGCAGGTCCAATGGTAAAACTGACTTGGTCTGGTAGAACTTTGAACCTTTGGTCAAAGTCCCACACTGATTCGCCGCATCGTTGCTGAATCTCTTTCAATTCAGTGATACACTGCGACTCAGATTTGGGTTTCTTAAACTCTTTGATTATGGCTGCCTTGATATCATCTAAAGCATGATTCTGATTACTAGAGAATTTCATGAACCAGGTCAAAGCGCGGTCCTTGAAAGAAGTAACGAGCTGAGCGCTTCATTCAGTTGGATCTGTAATGTTCTTAGCATTCCACACTGCTTCACATAAAAACTAGAACTGTTCTGAATCCTCCAATCCAGTTCCTTTGAAAACAGGGAGCCTAATATCATCAGTCAGATGGGCCATGGTAGATCTAGGGGGGANGGGGGGATTTACTAGAGTGGCCTGTCCTGCGACAGGAATACTCGGACTAGGGGGGATTTCAGACTGCGACGGGTTTTCAGGGGTAACAGGTCTGCGCTGTGGGGTGAACGAAGGGTTTGCTTCAGGGTCAAAATCTGCAGGATTTACACGGGGAGGCGCGGTATCCTGACGTAAGGAATAGGATCCAAAATCTCGCTCGTACCTTTTTCCACTTCACAGCAAACCACTTTTCTCGGCGAGGGTATTATCACTTGCAAACATATATTAGTACTACAAAATCTAATAGGCTAATTCAATCAACAATATTCCTTTTCAAGCCAATAGCATTTTTAATTCTCAGACTAATTGAATTCAAAAACTTACCATAAGTATCACAAAAACATACCTTTGTAAAAAGTCGATTGCACTACTACATGGATCTCTGTTCTCTTGCGTAGTGAACTTCAGATAAGTCTTGTCGAGCCAATCACCGATTTCCTTCATAGAGGGTCTCCAGATCATAGCCCTCGAGGTACGACCTAAACCCCTCTTCAGCAGCTACTGAGATCAATCGGCAATGGAACCAATTTGTTGGGCAATAGGGAAGACCCGAGTTTATACCTTTTGCTTCACACCAACAAAAGACCCACAGTGTTGGCCCTTTTGGCAAAAAACTGCGAATAGGTTGCAGTCTCACCCGAAACAGCTATGGGGTGCCACAAAATCAAGTTTCTGCAAGCAGAAGAGGGATATTACTGTACCTTTAGCCTTTAATACCTTAGAATCAATTAACACAGAGCTTCGACATTCACATATATAACTTCACAGATAGATAAACAGACAGTGACTTGCTTAACCCATTACAGGGAATTCATAGTGAAGCTATTTGTTAGCAGTGATCTTACTTATCAGATTTTATATATAATTATAAATGCATAAAAGAATATAACAAACATAACAAAAGAACCACAACACCAGATATAATGTGGTTCACCCCCAGTGTAGGGGCTACGTCCACAAAACTGTGTTTTATTCAACTTTCTACAAAATCACAGTTCTGATCTGCGCACTCAGCTGCAGATCCCTTCAAGTCCTTAAGCCGCACACACAGCTGCAGGCCTCTGTGCACACAGCTGTAGATCTCTTAATCTCTTACACACCCTCTGCGCACACAGCTGCAGAGGTCGTCCATGCACATAGCTGGGACTTAACCTTTTCTTACAAAATAGCCTTAGATTCGCCTTAATTATTCTTACATCATAAAACCTAACCTCACTTCTTTACACAAGTGCTTATTTATATCGCGCACTTTTACAAAACCATGGCTTTAAACCATGGGTACCCCAAACCATAAACCCTGGACTTAAACCATGGGTTTATTACGATAGAAGACTTCAACTCAAGCCCGACACCCCTAATACTGTTTTGACCCGTAACTCCACTAACAACTCATACAAACCCACGGAGTTACCCACCTTAAGGACCGTTAGGGTGTGCGTCCCAACACTATCACCACTTGTTCTTTGGAACAAGTCTCATCATTCTTTTCTTATAGGTGATTGTACACAATATTTCCTCCAATTCAAATGAATTAGTTGTATGTTTAGAAACATTTCATAAGGAATATTCGTAATGGAAAATTCTTATTCATAAAGATACAATCATGCATCTGTTTTAGCCAATACAACATTCATCCATATCTCACAGAAACTTTCTAGATTCCTTCCAACTGTACCATGATATCATTGAGATTGTGCACTAATCCAATATGTCAGCTAAGAGTTTTCATTCTAGATATGTAGTAATGAATAGTTGTATAGCACCATGAGCTACTTACCCATCTCATGCATATTAGTAGTATATTGTCATTAATGCAAACATTCTATCGTGCATAACACATCAACTTAATATAAACAAATGCATAACAAAACAATATCATGAAATGACAATTGAAACTTATCTTTATTTGTTTCATGGGTAGACTCCTTCTTTCAGCTTCATCATCTTCTTCATTTATAACATAACCATTTCTTATCGAAATTCTAAGATGGATGAGAGGTTCTTCAAGGATTGAGTCCTTCATATTCCTCATCGCTTGAGGGATCTTCTTTGAATCGTGAGAGCTATATCTTCAGTTGCTCCCATCTTCTTTTCTCTTACTATGAGTTGAGGTTCATCTTGTCTGCACTCTTCCCAGAGTCTATTGAAGTTAATCACTTCCTTCTAGAACAAATTCCTTGAATGAATGAATCCCATGATCCTGGGAGGCCATTCAAGGTGTTTATCACAATTTTTGCATTCTCTATTGCTTCAATTTGTTCTTTGATTTGAGGGTTTCTTATAAAGTATGACTGTATGGTCTCTGCATTCTGGATCTTTACATTCTTCAACTGGTTTTTCAAAGTCATTGTCTGATTTATGTTCTTCCCTTCAAATAGCTTATCCAAGGAATCAAACATCTCTTTAGGTTTATTTAGGGAATACACTTGTGCTATAAGGTGATCCTTGACTGAATCAGCAACGATCCTCTTGGACTTGACCAAGTTATTCTTGTGTAAGGCTTTAGCTTCATCTCCCTCTGCAACTAGATCCTCTCCACTTAGGTAGGTGTCTAATTCATCTTCTTCAAGAATTAGTGAACTCCTATAATTCCATGCTCAGAAGTTTTCAACTTCACCAAGCTTGTCATCAAGCTGGTGTGATAGGTCATTTTGAAATGAGAACCTCAAATGTAAATAGAAAAATATTATATCTTACCGATTTGATGTGTCCGTCCTCGTTCTGAATCCGGCTGATCTAGGGTTTCTCAGAGAAACCCTAATTTTCAAAACTTGGAATCTTTCAAATCTCATTGGATACAAATATGTGCCTCATGAAAGTGAGCTAAGAAGCATACTCATTTACCCAAAATTTTGATCAGAACTGCAAAATATTTGATGCCCTAGTTTTCTTCAATTTCTTCTTTAGAAATGTATGATATGGTTTCTTCGGTATCTCCAAAATTACTGCTCCCTTATGTCTAAAATTTTTGTATGAGGTAGCCTCGTATGTCCTCTTTCCAAAACCATAGGTTTGATCAGAATTGGTTTCACCGATTGGGACTTATGAGAGTTTTCCCAATATGACTTATTTCTGGACTATTCATCATAGTGAACATGTTCAGACTGCCACATGTCACTATCTCATCAAAAGGGCCTAAAAATTTTACCATAGGAATTATAGTCCGCACCCTATCTAAAAAATCTTTCAAATTTTCATTTGGACCTTCAGAACCTGAGATATAGCTATTATCCCTAGGTGTCATGTTAAGGGATAAATCCTAGGAGAGGCTAGAACCCTGATTTGGAGGAATCATATCTCCTAGAATATAGCGAATCTAAGGATAAAATTTTTACACAGTGTTCAACAAGAACTTCTCTTGTCCTGTAACAATTTTGGCTTCTAATCCTTCTCCAATATTGAGATACAATGAATGTACCAAAACTACTAGTTTTAGTATTTTAGGGTTTTCTTGGTCCAGGGTCAAATTAGGGTTTGACTTTCTCAGAGTTTTACCCAACCAAAAAATTTGATCTTGGTCTCTAAAATTTCAATTTTAAGGAGGAGATATATCCTATGCTAGGCTCACTCAAAAATTCATCTTTCGTGAAAAGCACTAATTTCTAGCAGCGGTGACTAAAAATGCTTGGAATCAAATTCTCTTCGACAGAATTTTGCGCCCTTCAATGGAGAGTTATCCTAGCCTCCTTTTCCTGATGATCTATGGAGAGAGACCCAAAAAGTAAGAAGCCCTAGATTCTACTGCTACACAATGTCTTCTTCTCATGTTAGCTATGATACCATGTCAGTTTTTTATGCTTTAATCAATATGATCTAGGATCTTATTTGAGAGAATAACATGCACTGCAATAATCACAAGAGACAAGAGACACAAAGATTTTTCCTCAAGGAAGCCATAAAGGAGAAAACCCCACAACTTCCTCAGAGATAAAATGAGCACCAATAGAAAAAGTAAAACCCAAAAACACAAAGATGATCTCCAATAGTTGTTCTCTCTCTCACTTGTGCGATCTCCTCCTCTCTCATGCATGTGCTACATTTGAGTGAGTGCATGTTCCGAATAGAGAGTCTCACTCTCTATTTATCTATTTTACCACTTGACAATTACTTACTAGGGCCGAATTCACTAGGAGAGTCTAATAACCCTAGTTCCACTCAAATGTGAGGACTATTTCCTTGACTTACAACAGAGGGTTAACCTCAAGTCAATTATGGGGACCATTTCCCCAACTTACAAAGGAGGGTTAACACCAATTACTTTACATGACTTTATTATATTAATGACTCTCCCGATCAAAACATCAGGGTACAATGAAATACAATATAATATATAGAAGTGAATACATTCCGAAGTTACAAATGCTTCAACACTTTGCATCTCAGATGAGTGAAATAGTTGTGAACTTCATTTATTTCCTACGTAATGGAGTCTTGATGCATGCACCTACTTCATCATGTTTGCATTTTCCATGTCCTACCTCAAAATAATTCCAAATATTTTGCACCTTATGCCTCTTGTGAAGAATAAACAACCATTGGAAGAAATGAGTATTTTTGAATCTTCCCGCACAACCATTAGACCGAATCCAATGTTGTCCCATCTATATATTTTTATTCTTTAGGTGATTGTAGAACAATTTAAAGTTGTGTTGTACAAAATATAGGTCATGACACCTACCATCACATATGTAAAAGTGTTACTCCTTCAATATAACCTTTCTCTCATCAGTATTATCGTCCCAGTGTCTATAGGTGATATGGACACTTCTACTGGCCTAGTCTAAGTGATAATATTGACTTTGAATCTCATTTTGCAGTTGAAGAGTGTATTTTTCCCCAAAATAGACCATTGATAATATAGTTCCAATAGGAAATGTATCCCTGCACATTCTAAACTGCTCATCTTTCCAACAAGCCACATGTACAGTCTTTACAAACTGTTATGTATTTTCAAAGAATTCCTCCATGAGGTTGCAAACCCGTACCTAGTAGTTCAATAATAGAGATGTACAGATCAATAGATTTTTACATATATGAGATAGAAATATGAAGAAAAAATTACTATTCAATAAATTGTTACTAACCTGAGAGGTGGCCAATTCTATTTTTTTCTTTCATTCCCTTCTCTGACATCATTTGTGACATATTTGAATGAATACAAGTTCAATTCATGTCTCCCAAGTTCATGCTCATCGGTCACATGTATGCATTTGTCCAAAAATGACATTCCACCACACCCTGGGTCGGTCCTATCTAATAAAGGCCTTTAATAAAATGTGCAACCTTCTATCCTTCTACACAAAATTCTATGAATAAAGTCTCTAGATGATGTCGGTTGAAATGTAGTTGAGAATTCCTACGCAAGAGTGTTATGAAATACACACAATAAATTAATATATGTGTAATTATAATAACTGTAGTCAATGTGATATTGACAAAAACATATGTTACGAGTCATGTTTATTTTAACATACCATGGTTTGCATTTCTCATAGGATCCTTGTCCCAAGTTAAGTTCATTATGTTCATTCCTAAATCTCTCGTATAACTATGTTTGAGTCATGTCAAGAAAATCTTTAATGTGGGGCTCACGATACCCTGAACCCCTTCTCAATTTTAGTACATCTTTTTGGTTGGAAGAAGGTGTACTATTGTCACACCAAAAATTCTACACCAATCCCTTTAGCACATCAATGAGCTTCATATCAGAGTGTGGTGGCCTTCCAATGAAGGCCCATACATCTGTTTGACTAGATTCAAGTTGTTATCTTCTAGAACAATTCCTATGGAGTGTTTTCATATACAAATGTACAAGTTTGGATGTAGGCTTAAGAAGTTTAAGGGCCCTAGTTCTTTTGTTAATTATTGATTGTGACAACACATGACGAGATGCATTGTGATCCTTTGAACGATGTTTCTTTCTAGTTGTACTTAATGCATCTACTAAACTTATGACAATATGAGAAGAACTATTTATCATATTTATCCTTAATTCTATCCTAACAACAGTCATAGACCTATATCTTAATAAAGATATAAATAATCTACATTTATCTCCATCACATTTAGAATCATAATAGTTGACAAGCATCTGCTTAGATTGATATGCAATACTGCGTTTAGACAATGTATCATTAAGCGAACCAATGAGACTTTCATCAATCTAAATATGTTTTGGATTTCTTCAACAGGAAGTTTATAACAAATGTAGGGAGGTTGGAGCTGCACCTTGTACGATATAAACCACTTGGTCTAGTGTTTCAACATGAGATTCATGTCATTCTGTCTATTGTTGTCGGTCGAATGGTAGAAATTGAGAATCCTCCTGGGTGGTGTGAACAACATTGTCTTCTTCAAGCATGTGGTCACCATGAAACAACTCTCTAACTTCATCACTTGTATACCCACATCAAAGTAAATATGGAAAGGTTTCAAGTGGCCTTGCTGTGCACCTATGTTTACTCCTTGATCATTATGATGTGGTGCTCGTTCTTCAACTGCTATGGAAACTGAAGGCCCCTCGATCAAATTCTTTTGTACTTGATGTTGTGGATTGGTAGGAAGAATTATGGAATCCTCTACAAATGGAACTGGTTGAGTGTCCATACAGAGTCTTTGATTGGTCATGTCATTTCTTTTCTTTTCTCTAATGTCTTCAAGGATTTCATTCGGTATCGTCTTCCTTTCCTATTTTCTAACTCAATTGCATGAATTTCCCATCACTACTGTGATTAATGATATATTGTGCTCCTAAATGGGAGATTCCCTAAGATTGGTTTCTTTTTTGCTCAATTGTCTCTAGATACTCTACCAAAATGAATAATGAAATATTTCCTTCGATGCTCCTCAATTACAAGAAAAACAATGGTGGAGATGCTCTATGGTGCTTATCAACGGGAGATTCTCCAATCTTGGTTTCTTTCTTGCTCAATTGTGTTTAGATACTCAAGTTTGGAGGAATATTCGGGCAATGTTGGATTTACTAGCTCCTCAATTGAAAGAAATACAATGATGGATATTCTCTTGGTGCTCCTCAATCAGATATTCCCCAAGCTTGGTTTCTTTCTTACTCAATTTTGTCTAGATACCCCACCACAATGAACAATGAAATGTTTCCTTTGCTAGATCCTCAATTGCAAGAAAAAAATTGGTGGAGATGATCTATGGTTATCCTCAATGGGAGATTCCCCAAACTTAGTTTCTTTCTTCCTCGATTGTGTCTACAGACTCCACCACAATGACCAATGAAATGTTGCATTTTCTAGCTCCTAAACAGCAAGAAAAAAAATGCTGGATATGTTCTATAGTGGATAATTGGAGATGGTTTACATTTTTTTTATATTGAATGATTGAACATTGTCCAATGTATACCATGATCCAAACAATACTTAGACACTTGTGATGGAGATGGTTATTGTAATCAATTTTTTTTGTGATAATATGGTTATGAAAAGAATGAACACATTGCCTGCAACTTAAACTGTGCGCATACTATGAAAATTGTTTGAAATCTATTAGAATGTTTCTCATACAGAGACTTTTGTTATTTATATAGATAAATAAAGCACACGCATTATTACCAACCAAAACTCATGTGTCTTTTTACCATCCATAATGCATACTCGCCATGCTCAAATAACACTTAGAAACATTTAAGAAGGTGGTTCCATAACTAAGGGGTAATTCAATGTTTAGGGGGAATTAACAAGAACCCCCTAAGTCTTAGCCCCCTAACACTCCCCCTCTCTTCCCCCTAACTATTGTTTTAAAACTATAAGGGATGTGTGTGTGAGAGAGAGAGAGAGAGGAAGAGGAGGGGGGCTTGGGGTTAGGTGTAGTATGATGAGAAGAGGGGGAAGACATATAGAGGAGAGATATATAAGAAGGGGGGTGTTAGTGGTAGGAGAAGACATAGGTATGCTAGAAGAGGTTACTAACATGGGGGGTGTTAATGGTTTTGGGGGCGGAGGCATTAGATTAATGTGGGGTTCTTTAGGTGTTGGAGAGGGGATGTAATAGGAAATTTTGGGGGTTAGGAGAATATGTTAGGATAGCGGTATGTTAGGGGATTCGAGAGATTAGGTGGGGTTATAGTTT
This sequence comes from Pseudotsuga menziesii, assembly GCA_001517045.1. Classification (NCBI taxonomy): domain Eukaryota; kingdom Viridiplantae; phylum Streptophyta; class Pinopsida; order Pinales; family Pinaceae; genus Pseudotsuga; species Pseudotsuga menziesii. The sequence continues at coordinate 185,685 of LPNX010781098.1, read as the reverse complement.
AGGAGAAGAGGTGTAACATCTCAGTTTTGACCCCAAGGGGGAGGGGAATGTGCACTCCAGTTTTGACCCCATGGTATTAAAATTGTACATGAAGTATATATTATGAGAATCATGGCAAGGAGCTCAAGGAGAAGTCCCTGCTAGTGATTTGGTGATTTGTGTATGGATGATCAAGCTTGATGCCTTTGGTTATATTTTTGAATATCATGTAAATACACAATTTAATAAAATACCACAGCTAGCTATGCACTAAAACATGAAAGAGATGTGGCCATGATTTCAGAGAGGAACATAGAGGGATTACACCAGCAAATGCTAAGTGAGTGATTGCATGTTCAATCCTCAAGAAACCCAGTGTAATCAGAAGACAACCCTTCATTGATTTATCGTCCAAGTAACCCAAGCGGATGCACGACAGAATAAATCCTTTTGGATAGAAATTTCGCACCCTCTAGCTGATGTTAAGAAACTTTCTAATTGAATCAATAGAATATTTGTGGGTCATTGGATCTATATCCCCACCGGATCAACGATGCACTCCAAACTTGATGAAGGTTATATTATAGGAATTTCGTAAACATGAAAACGTTGTTAAGTCGCACTAGTTGAATTAGTGATATCATTGTGTGATGTCGATATGTTGCATGGTCAGTCCTAACCATAGATATGTTTAAAACTTACTCGTTCGTTAACCCGCCCACGCTACTTCATCGTTGTGCTCGTCATTCAATTTTATTGTAGGAAACTGGTTGAGGTAGTTAATTCCTTGGGTAGAGCAAGGCATCACATCCCATTTTGTGACTGAGCAATCCTGTAGTATGCAAAGACCGTGTTCTTGCCTCTGAAGCAAGAAAACCAAAATTGTGTGCCCATCTTGTCAATACTGTCTTAATATGAACATTGTGTTCATTTGATTCATTCTATGATTCGATCTGATCGATTGGGCATAGATCACTTTACTGAGTCACAAAGAAGGTGTTTTTTGTGGTTGTGCAACATAGTTC
>LPNX010781098.1:135659-155928 GCA_001517045.1 Pseudotsuga menziesii | reverse complement strand
CTCCTCCTGAGTATAGCTTAAGGGGGGGTGTTGGAGACATTTACCACCATACACACTCTTTTTGGTCAAATTGGCCTAGTTAAACCACTATCCTAAGTAATATTGACATTAACTGACATCAATGGAGCATTAAATGACATCATCTAGTCACATCCACGCCTACCTTTAGTCAAGGAGGCTAACTTAGCCTTCTCCTACATTCGGGGAGGCTAACTGGAGCATACCGAAGGTGATCTGAGTGTCATTAATGCAATTTATTGATAACTTATGGTTATAATCACCTAAACAGGGCAGTGAAGGAACCTCCTCTCATTAAATTAATTATTAAATGATTAATTAATGAACTGGAGTCAACAGGGGTGCCTACACCAACTTCTGATGTTTAGTTCAACTTCAGTTAACCTCATCGGGGTTCATTGGAGTCATTGAAGCGCTAGCACTTGATGGTTGGCTTGCTATGACATGTGTCTGATCTCTTTCAATTGAGACTCAGTCATTTATTGCACTCTGAATTCAGTTAGCGCTCAGTTTAGTCAATTAGGGTTTTGATGAGTGGTTAACTGGAGTGTTGACTGTGGCTTACATTCAGTTATGCTAGACTCACTCAAGTAATTTGAACGACCTCCTTAGGAATTTGAATTACTTCTCATTCATGCTAGTAGCATGACATTGTAATTATAATCATTTATTCTTTATTGAATATACCGAGCGACTACTCATTCTGTAGTCCAATTTACACCATTTCATGAGTTATTTGTTGATTAATCTTTGATGAGACTGATGTTTAGTCCCTAGATCAATGTGCAAGATTAATACCATTAGCTTGGCTAGCTTCACTAGAAGTCAAAAATTACATGAACAAATCATGAAGGCCATTAGATAGAGTAGGGAGGTAGAAATGAATAAGCTTGACATAACGAGGATTTCCCTTATAAGCAGTTTTTCTTGAGTGTCAGTTTAGCTTTTCAATTGTTTTCGTCATTCGGCTTGATTTTGGTCTTTTCGAGCATTTTTGAAAGTTTGCAGCAAAGCTGGAAGAGCCACCCAATGGATTGTGGCACTTGTTCTATGTTTTTATTTTCTACCTCAGGGGGAGGATAGCATCCCTAGCTAGATCCACTTGTTATCATTGTTTTTCACATAGCGGGATATAGAGGGAAGGTAAGACAAAGTGACCACAACCAAAAACACATAAAAATTCCAGTCACAGGGTGACCAAGAAATTTGTTAAAAGAGATAGCATGTCTATGGTGATGATCAAAGAATGAGCCAGAAATGACGATCAAAAGGCTTTTCGCTAAATCTAGAAGAGTGATCAAAATTTCCTCTCCATCCTTGTGAAATGGTGTTAAAATGACCACGAGTTTCGATGCTCATGATTGACAGAGGGAAGATATAAGGATGAGATTGATTTCACTAGATTGAAATGCTCGTGGAAGTTTTGGCCTCCTGATCAAAGAAATGAGTTAAAAAGCAGTGACATTCGACGATGCGGATCTCGCCAAAGAAAGATATAAGGTGGACATTTCCTTCGCTGATGAGACATGCACAGGGCAAATCATCTCATAGATTCATGAAAGTTGATACTCCAATACAGGTGTGTGGTTGAGATAAAAAATAATTTTGAATCTAAGGGTCCAAAATGATGGCAATCATCGCATGTCATAGACAACAGAATTCAGAGGCAAAATGTACGACTCTCAATACGGCCTGCTTGTTTCGAAAATACCCTGTTTGTATGGAATCTTGAGGAATATGTGAGAAAGACCAAAGCGACGGGAAATTAGATGCCCAGACACCGTCAGAGTGCACCTTTGGTGGAAGAGTTGTCTCCATGACTATTACAGCTAATTTTACCACACATGGTTAATCACACATTTATGGCCTTCCTTGTCCCTTTGTAGACTCTTTGGACCCCATGGACCAATATTGTACCTTTGATGTTTCCAATATCATCCCTAAAAAACCTGTTATTTGCAGTACGTGACTTTAATCCCTTTCTCACGTATATATGCGGATATTGACCTCAAACCCTTGCCCTTCCATATGCCTCAAGATCGCTCATATTTGACCCTCCATTACCCCTTTGGAGTGCTATATAAGGAACCCCTTGGATACATTGAAGAAGAGGAATTGATGAGAAACGAAATTATATTCCATTATTGTCATAGCTTGCTTATACTTGAGTCTGCATCCCTTTGTCCCTTTGGAGCACTTTTTGTTCTTCCCAATATTTCCTTTGCTTGTGAGATTGTTATCGAGAGATGGAGGATTGAGGTGGTGGAGGCCTAGGTGGAGGATTCATTTTCTCCAGTTTGCAGACATATCGACAGAGGTTGTCACTTGTGTAATCCCTGATTTGATTAATAGAAATATATTTTCCTGTCCATTCAATGTTCAATTGAATGAATACTGAATCAATGGATATATTTAACTATTTATACATTGATGAATATATATGCTAGAGTAGATATAACACCATATTATATAGCATGCTTGTCTTGTTTACTATTTTTGAGACTGAATTGCTAAAGAAAACAGGATTGGAAAATGCTCAACGGGGATCTACTTCAACCGTCCAGAATAAGGTATGACCTATGATCCCTTAGTGTTAAATATTTGGATTCTCTTGCATATAGGAAAGGATTGGTTTCTGTCGTTTATCTGTCTAATTTGGTACACCNAGAATAAGGTATGACCTATGATCCCTTAGTGTTAAATATTTGGATTCTCTTGCATATAGGAAAGGATTGGTTTCTGTCGTTTATCTGTCTAATTTGGTACCCCCCAAGCCATAGGAATTTTCTCTCCATAACAAAATTGGCGACCATATTGGGGAGGTTCTTAGTTGTTTCTCTTTGGGGTTTTTTTGGTATTCAATGTACTTGAATTGCTCTGACTTCTCTGTTTCTGCGTCGGTTCTAGGGGCATGTTTTCCCAGTGGTGTCATGAAGGAGTAAATTTTGTCTCATCCTGTCTGTTTTCCTTATTTTCTCTCTTTTTCTTCCTATACGCAAGTTTAGCTTTAATAGTCGCATATACAAGCAAGTTTTCCTAGAATAGTCACGTATGTACGCAGGTTTATTGAGAACAGTCATGTATGCCTTGACTATTTTCTTTATTGGTAGGATTAAGTGTTTTTAGGTGAGTTTGTATGGTTGTTGAGTCTTCTTGGATGCTTCTGGAGTCTATATACACCCCTGTTTCTGGAAAGAGACTTCTTTTAGTTTGATTTTTTAAAATGTTCTTGTCATTCATTTCCTACTTTTTTGTTTTGAGATTAGTGCATTAGGTCTCTTTTTCCTTGGTGCTTTTCTTGTCTACTATTTCTGAGTGGTTCCAAATTCTGAGGGTTGTAGAGTCATTTTTTCTTTCTTTCATATCTCATGTAATTCAAAAACACAAAAATAATTTGTGTTTTGCATAGTTATGCATTGCTTTCATTTTGCATCAACATGGTACTTGCATTAGGTTTGCTTGGTGAATCTTAGTCATATTTTCATATAAGAATGACTGCATTTACATTTGAAGAAAAACAATTTCACTTAGCATAGTAGCATACCCTGTTTTTCATTCTACACAGTGCATTTGCATTGATTGTTAGGTGTGCATTTTTCTTCATGTTGTGTCATAAAACCATAAGTTGCATGACCATTACCCTTTGAGTATAACAGCCAACTAAGATCAACGCTTAATAAAATGAATTACACTCTTTTCTTTTCTAGGGTGCATCAACAAGTTTAGGTTTTAGAGTCTTGGAATAGTTCATTGTAAGTTAATTCTCCAATACCACTAAATAAAATAATTAGGTGTTTGTCCAGGTGAGAGTGTGAAACCCTTGGTATAATTAGTGTTTCTCAGGATATCCTCTTACACAGGAGTTAAGCACAAGGAAGTGTGAGAACTTATGATTGGGATGACCCCTGATTGTGATTGATTATCACTAGAGATATTTCCAGGATTGTATTCATATCTAGGGGCCTTTGAGGTATTGGCTGGTGCACCCCTAGGCTACCAGTTGTGCTTTCAGGCTTCGAGCTTTGTTACCCTACCCATACGGTCGATTCCTCCTGCGACTTTCCACCTGAGCATTTCTTATATTGAGGTGACCTTATTTTCCTTAGCTAGGTTATCGAGGGGGTATTTGCAGAGGTTATTCTATGGGTGTACTTGCTAGGTAGGGGTCGAATAGCACAGTCGCTATATGCGTTGAAGCTGAGGGACACTATAATTGGTTACGAACCTCTGCTTGTTGTGTATGGGATTCTCAAGCCTCTCCTAGGTGAGACATACCTGCTTCATTCAGGAGCTCACATATCCTACCCTTGGTTTGCTTTTTATTTGGATTTACATTTCTTAGGTGTATGCTCTATGCATGCTAGTTTTCCTAGGGTTGCGTAATTAGATTGAGTCTCTTATTTTTATTGAGTCATTGTGGATTCAGGCACGGTACCTTGGCGTTATTTTCATTTAGGAGGACTTTTTCCTTCCACGTCTCTTCCTCCTTTGGAAGAGAGAGCCAAACAGTCTAGGTAGACTACTTCTCACTTTGATTCACACACCATGGGAGATCATGAGGATGAGATTATAGAGATGTCCTCCCCACTTCACAAGGTTGGGTAGGGTGATTCTACTAGCACATATGATCCACCACACAAACAACCTTGATGATCTAGTTATGATCCCTCATTCATGGGTCGCCGGTATTGGTTTCCGGACGACAAGACTCACTGTGAACCCACACGCACTAGTTATGTTAGACATGTCCTGTGTGATATCCCTGAGTCCAATACGGCATATCATGTTGATTCAAATGTTGACCCTGGAACTATGCCTAGGGGCACTCCCATTCCTTTCCATGCATAGAAGTTTGGGGGAACTAGTCACATTGCACCTTCCATGCCTGTGGTGGAGGCATCTTCACATGCTCATCCTAAGTATAATGTTAGTAACCCTATTCGGATACCAGGACCAAGATGTGTAAACATTGGGAACACCACTTACATTCCTTTACATGTCCCATCGTATTCAAATCCCATTCCTTCAAATACTTTTGTAACGACCCATCCTCCCCCTAATTTGCATGGGTGTTTAGGCCGAAATACCACTACTAGCCATGTTCATCCTGTGACTACTAACACTGTAGTATCACAAATCCAAGTGCCTCATTTTGTGTTGATAGGTCCTGTACCCATTTCTGGATCATGTCATGGTCCAACTCATGAATCTCCCCATATACATAAGTATGGACCATCTCATGGAACACCTTATGGAGATTCTCACGGATAGTCTTATGGACCATGGTATAGAAAAAAATATCAAACGTATGGGTATGGGTATCCACAACCCACTTACTCTTGTAATTATGGATTTTTCACACCTCATAATCAAGATACTCCATATAACAATGCTTCTATGTATCCCATCATGGGTCATATAGGAGGAGGTTATTGTACCACTAGCCAAGGACATGGTCCATATAGAAATCAACCTTATATGAATCAACACTAACAGGGAGTGTGGAATCAACCAACTCAACCTAGGCTCCCTTTCCTTGCAACATTGAACTTACTATATTTGTCAATATTGATGAATGATCCTATGGCTCATGATATGGCATAGCTGGAAATCCCTACCAAGATTCCTTTGGACATTCCCAAGTTTGAAGGTAAGACTGGTAAGATCCTGGTGAGAGTGTCACTACTTTCCACCTTTGGTGCTCTTCCAATTCCTTACACAATGATTATATCTGTTTGAGGCTATTTCAACGCACCCTCACGAGTCCAGCGGTGAAATGGTACATAGAGTTACCAAGGGGGTTTATACTACATTTGATGACATTTCCATGACTTTTCTTAATCATTTCCAGCTACCGGTATGTTACGACGTCAATCCCGAACTCTTGTCGGGATTTCGACAAAGCAAATCCACACATATTTTGGATCATATTCAGTAGTGGCGTAGATAGAAACAATTAATTAAAGCCTTTATACCACTAGAGTTTATTTTAGAATGGTTCCTCAAGTCATTGTTACCTTACATTGTGAAGTATGTTTCTACATCTGGAGTTCAAAATGAGGACCAAGATATCTTTAGGGCTCAAGACTTGGATCTGATCTATGCTCAATTTGGACTCTTGTATGAGGTTATTCTGAATACTCCAAGATCCAATTTCGACCCCAAGATCAACACTAGACCACATGCCTATGGTATTGTTGGCTCCACGAGTACCAAACCTGCAGACTCGGTTACAAAACAAGTGAGCCAATTATCAATTAACTAGCCTGTGTCGGGACAAGCTACGGCTTCGTCTCAACCTACCCAATCGGCAAGTGTACTCTCTGTGCAAATGTTGAACCTGAAAGAAACCAGCAACCTAGAAGGAATAAAAATAAAGGAAAAAATAATCATAAGAGTGGGTATAAAAATTAAAATGGTAATAATAATGACAAGAACATGAATAATGCTGGTGGGAAAAGCATCCTAAACATAAGGGGAAGCTTCCTTGTAAGTTTTTTAAGGATGATCACCTCACCCACTTGTGCCCTCATATGGAGGATGTTTGGAAGTTCATAGCATAGGGCCCAGCTGTGTTTACTAATCCTTTGCCTAATAATAAAAATATGAACTCGAGGACCATTGATCCTGGTTGTGCATCTGGTGGAAATCAAAACCTGCCGAAGTTCGCTCTTGGTCACTATTGCATCAACATGGTGAGAGCTACCAAAGTTGTGACACATATGAAATATTATGGTTTGTCACAACCTAACCTTGGGAAAGAACTTGCTCCACCTGAGATCCCTTTGCAAATTGAAAAACCTATAGGTAAACCTGAATTTCCATATCACATTCCTAAGGAAGTATTGAAACACTTAGGGCACAATCCTAATGCCCGAGATGCCCAGAACTATTCAATTGTTGAGGATTTGGTCCAAAATCCTTGTGCAATGTTCGCATTAGAAGTGCTTCAGCCTTGTCCTCCATAGAGAAAGGCCTTGTTGTCTTCTCTTGGGGTTAGTGACGATAGCTCTTCTTCCATTATCAAATTTAAAACCATGGGAGTACAACCTCTATTTCCTTACTACATGTATTTTTTTATTCATGTAGAGTGTCCAAACAACACCATCATGCATACTATTATTGATGAAGGTGCTACCACTTCTATGATGTCTTTGTCTTGTTGGAAGGGTTTAGGTTCTCCCACGTCATCTCAATATTCCAACATGTTGACGTATTTCGATGGTAGGTTGTTTCGGTGGCATGGTATACTTCCTTCTCCAGAGATCTAATTTAGAGGGAAGATTGGCGTGACTGAGGTCGAGGTGGTTGATGTGCCCCTTGACTACAATCTTTTGCTAGGTAAGAATTAGATGTACAATATTCAAGCCATAGCTTCTTCCCTATTTCAATTAGTTTTCTTTCCATTTAATTGGAATATCATTACCATTGATCAAAATTCATTCCATAATCCGAGTGTTAATGCATCATCGAGAGCTTCCATCCTGATTATCGATCATTCACAGGAGACAACTGAGAATGTGGGTGTGGGTATGTATCCTTCTCTTATGGGAACCTTTACTTTTCCTATTCCTATGCTTATGATTGGGTCTAGTCTTGGTGGGCCTCATCCTCGTTGAATTCGGTATCTTTTCACACTACTCATATGGGATATCCTTGGATTCTTCCTTCATCGATTACTTCGAGTGTGTCTGTCAAGACTGATGTGCCATTTCCTGCAACAATGGTGATGTATTAAGCAAATCTTGATCATGTTGTAGATCCTAGTCCTTCCTCTTCATAGATGCAGGAGGAGGACTCGTATGTTCTTCCTACTTGGGAATTAGAGTCATCTCACTCTAACAACTTCCTTGATGATGTTCTTCCATCAGATGAAGCTATTATTGAGGCCATGTATGGAATTTAGAAACCATGGGAAGAGTTGTACCATAGATCATATTTCCTTCCCAAGCTGGATCATTTAGAGTGTGATGAATTTACGGAGATTCTTAGTGACAAAATTGGTAGCCCCATGGTCCCATTAAGCTCTCCTGGTCAGATGGTTGAAGGGAACATGGCTAACTTGTCACCAACAACTCCTATCAATATTTCTTGTGATCTTGGTAAAATTGAGAATGTCTACATTGTGGTGGGTTGTTCCTCTGATGAGATCAAAGAGTATATCGAGCTATTTAAGGAATTTCATGATATTTTCACTTGTTCATATGAGGAAATTCCAGGTATAGACCCTTGTATTTTTGAACATGAAATCGAAACCTATCTGGATGCAAAACCGGTTCGACAGTGTTTGCATGTCGTGAATCCTAGAAAAGTATCTACCATTAAAACTGAGATAGAGAAACTACTTAAAGCTAGTTTCATATATCTCGTTCCCTTGACGGAGTGGGTTTCAAATCCCGTTTCAATGGATAAGAATAAGGGAGTGATCCAAATATGCACTAATTTTCGTGACTTAAATCGAGCCTGTCCTAAAGAAGTTATCAAATCCAAATTAAGCATGAGGATCAACACAAGACCACATTTATTTGTCCTTGGGGTACTTTTGCGTATCGGAATATGTCGTTTAGCCTTAAAAACGCTGGAGCTACATTTCAGTGGGCCATGACCATAATATTTCATGATCTTAAAATGATCATCGAAGTATATTTGGATGATCTCACTGCTCAATCTTGTTTGAGAGTGTGTCATCCTTATCATTTGATATTATTGTTTGAAAGGTGTTGCCATTATCAAGTTATTTTAAACCATCATAAGTGCATTTGTTGCATGACAGTTGGTCATTTGCTAGGAATCACCATGTCTAAGGAGAGTATTAGAGACAGTCCCTTGAAGGTTGAGGCAATACTTCAATTGTCTACCCCACATAACATTCGACACCTTTAATGTTTATAAGGTATGGTGAACTTCTTGTGAAGGTTCATGGTCAATTTTTCCAACTTAACTAAAGGATTCATGCGTTTATTGAAGAAGGACACTCCTTTTTACTAGGATGAGTGAGCCTAGGATTCTTTTGATGCTCTTAAGAAAGCCTTAGAAACAACCCCCATGCTTAGTTCACTAGACTACAGCCATGATTTCTTGATTTATGTGGTCGTGTCTCAAGAGAGGATTGGTATGGTATTGGTTCAAGAGGATGAGGAGCTCCATGACCATTTCATATATTATTTGAGTAGAAACCTTATTGATGCAAAACTTCACTATTCCCATCTGGAGAAGATAGCCTTAGCCACCATTCATGTGGTTCAGCGTTTGAGACATTACATTCACCTTCACCAAACTTTGGTCGTAGCTCACATCAATCCATTTCAATTCATCCTCACTAGAAGGATGATTGGGGGAAAATATAATAAATGGATTGTGATTTTGCAAGAGTTTGATCTCAAATTCATTTCAGCAAAATCGAAGAAATTGTTAATCTTTGTTGAGCTCATATCAGATTTCCCAAACGTGAGGAAGAGGAGGTTTATGAGGATTCTTTTGTCAATGAGAATATATTCCTCATGTTAAGTGTGGACCCTTGGTACGGAGATATCATTGTGCATTTTTAGACATTGAAGGTGCCCACTCACCTCTCATGGGATGAGCGACGACGACTACGCCATGTAGCAAAGAAATACCTTATAATGGGTGATAATTTGTATCGCTGTGGGGTGGATTCTGTTTTATGTCATTTTTTAACTCATGATGAGGCTGAGGTCTTGCTTAAAGATTGCCACGAAGGGGTGTGTGGTGGTCATTTATCTAGGATTTCTACAGCCCAAAAAATATTGAGAGTGGGCTATTTTTGTTCATCTATATTTAAGGATTGCATTAATGCGGTCAAGAAGTGCCATCCTTACCAAGTGATTGCACATAATATGTGCTCGCATCCTGCCCCATTGCATCCTATTGTCATCACCAATCCCTTCACTAAGTGGGTGATTGATTTTATGGATTAAAACTCAGCTTTGGTTTGGGGGCACCATCATATTATTGTGGCTATTTATTACTTCAAAAAATGGGCAAAGGCTATGCCTATAGTTAAACATGATGGTGAGATAGTCGCGCATTTCGTGTTCAACCAGATTATCACCCGATTCGGTATTCTGAAAGAGCTTGTCATTGACCATTGTAGGCACATTCAGAATAAAATGATGGAAGATTTGGCTTCCATGTTAGGGTATAAGCAAGACCACTCGTCTTCTTATTACCCTCAAGTGAATGGACAGGTTGAAGCAGTGAACAAGTCACTTAATTCTATTCTCCAACAAACCATCGCATAGAGCAAGAATAATTGGAATATTATGTTGTATCCTGCTTTGTGGGCCTATAGATCCATGGTTAATATTGCCACCAATTTTTCTCCCTATCATCTTGTGCATGGGGTGGAGTTTGTATTACTAGTTGAATGTGAAATCCCTTCTCTGAAGCTAGCTGTGGAGCTTTTACCAGACACTTCTACATTGGAAGAGCATTTGGTCCATTTAGAGTAGCTTGATGAGAAACTTTGAGATTCCTTAATGGCTCTAGAGGTTAAAAAGCATCTCGTTAAGGCCCAATACGATAATTTTTTCCATCCTAGGAGGTTTAGCGAAGGTGACTTGGTCCTTTTATGTGATCAAGCTAAGGAACCCTTTGGGACAGGAAATTTTAATCCCATGTGACATGGTCCTTACATGGTTAAATGTGTCTTAGAGAAAGACATCTATGAGCTGGTTGGCTATGAAGGGACAACCTTGGCAAAGCTTAGAAATGGGCTCTATGTAAAAAAATACTATGCATGATCTTCCGCTAGGGATGATTTTTTTATATTATTGAATAGTTTTGCATTGCATAGTTAGGTTTTGTTATGGTGATCGATTTTGTTGATTAGATTTCATTTTTTATGGTAGATGTCGATGGAGTATTCCATGTACATAGGATTTGTTGATGGTTCTAGCCGTCACACTCAAAACTTAGCTTCGGCTGCTTGGGTAATCTATACTCCTATGGGTCAAGTGTTGTCTTCAGGAGGCATATGTTTACGTCCTTCATCAAACAATGTTGCTGAATATAGTGTCGTTATTGAGTTATTGTGTGATGCCATTTCGCATGGTGTTCATTCTCTTGAGGTACATCTTGATTTGCTGAGTTAGTGGTTTCACAACTTGATGGCTTGTATCGTATTACAATATTTGACATTATTATGAAGATTCTTACGTGTTAGATTGCTAGAACAAAAATTTGAGAGTATAACATACATTTAGGTTCCAAGAATTTTTAATCAAGTTTCTGGCTCATATGATAACTATGTGTTAGATTGGCATTTGTTTCATAGACCATAAGCAGATCACAAACACATTTTACACACATGTAAACAAAATAAAACCGATCATCATTAAAAAAATTCATTAAGTTCAAAAAGTGACATCATAATACATAAGTGTCATATACAAAATTAGGGCTTCCAAGCCACCAAAATATAAATACACGGTCATACAAAAATGAGTACGCTTAGGTCTCTAAGCTTGAGGAGGAGGAGGGTGTTTATCATGATAGCACACTATGGCTCTAACTAGCCAGAGAAATAGTCGAACCCATGCTCATGGTACTCCAACCACCTGGCACTGCATGGCCTCATGCAAGTCGTCGACTTGCAGCATGGGTACTCTGTGTTTTAGTTGAACAAAGTTCATGTGGATGCTTTGGAGCGTCAGCTTCACATCTGCACCTATAATCGCATCTCCTCTTCCCCTTCATTGATGGTGAGGGAAACCATTCGGCCATCATGGTCCTACATCTGCATATACATGATATATTGTCACTATGTGTCATCACACCAAAAACACATCTTTTGATTTCATATATCAAAAAACACAACAAAAAATTATAATTCAAAAATTAAAAGTGGGTCTGGGATTCTTTACCTATGTCTCCATAAGTCACTCCTAGAGGTAGGGGCATGTCTCGATCACCACGGAATTCAATCCCTACATAGGGATAGTCATCTATGGTGATCAGTTGTTTCCACTGCCATGGAAATAACTCTCCTAGGTAGGGGTTAGCCACCATGCCACCTCCCAGTCTATGCATGACATTAGCCCAGTGCTATTGATCTAGATCCCATCTCCATGTGGAGCAATATCTATCCTAGGGATTAAACCTGGCACCCACTCAAAGAAGAATGTGCTCAATATGCTGCTAAACCCGAAGTTCTGCACCGGGCCCATCTTGCAGTCACTAAGTTGTTGTTTCATGTTGCTCAACAATGTAGTACTCCAGTCATATATCATAGGGTGCATACACTCTACCGCATAGAACATCATTGGTCATGAGGCCTGGTGGATTTAAGCCAAACCTGCAATCCTTCCTAAGGCCAAAAGTATGGCTTTCAGCCCCAGAATCTAAATCAAGTTTGTCAAGATTTGACTCCCAACCTTCTCCGTATCCGAAAAGTAGTACACAGCTATGTACTCATCTATGTTTAGTCTGCCTCCTGGCCCATGGGATCAGAGGTTCACCACCTCCCCTCTTCTAGAGAAACCTGTAATGAAATATATGTCCTCAACCTTAGTACTGAGAGACATCCCATCTATCTGAAATGTTTTAGACTCTCAATCCCAATAGTCTACCAGCAGTTGGAGTAGTCTTGGTTTGGCCCTCAAGCTGCCAAGACACCAAAACTTGTATAATCCACATGCCCATAATTCTTGTTGGGCCATGAGATCAGCTTGAACAACTTCCTCAACATCACCATGTTCTCCCTCTCTCAACTCTAGTACCATCCTGCACAAAAAATCAAGTTTTTTATCTATATTTTCGCATTAAATCCTTGTTCACGGCCCTGTACATGACTGTTTGCAAAATTGTCGTGTATGTATGTGGGTTTCGATGCATTTTCTGTGCAAAGCGATCCCTGTACACGAAAAAAATATCAATTTTCATGTGGGACAAAACACTCAATTTAAGATGGCTCAAAAAATTAAATTGGCTAGGGAAATTTTAAAAACTTGTATCAAAATGAAATAGAGGAGCATGAGAATCTACCTAGATCAAATAGTGAGGGATTCCGCCAGACGATGCTCCCAGAATTCGCTTCAAAAATTCTGAGCTCAAATGCACTATGTTGGGTAAAAAATTCAAATGGTATGAAAATTTTTAAATTTTTACTATTTATAAAACAAAATTTAAATTTTTACCCACTTTCTATAGTTTTTGACCGTTTCTGACCATTTTCGACTATTTGAACTAATTTGATGTTGTAGGAACATGTTTTGAGTGCGGTTTGACCATGGCTTTGACCTGTTCATGCCTATTTTAGGTATTATGTCTAAATTGGAATTTAGGTTAGGTTGCACATCTATTTTCACTTTGGATAACCTTATGTCCATTTCATCTTAACCTTACATATGAACCCATTCTATCTTGTCATGGAACTTTCTTGTTGCTTTTAGAAGTGACATGTTGTTAATGGTAGAGCTTTCCCATACATGGGTACCCTACTTAGATCCTATTTTACATTTCGTGCCCATGCTAACATTTCTCCTTTAGGGTGTGAAAGTCCCTTGTATAGTACCGCCATGACTTTGAGAAAGAGCTTCATACTCCTCTTGAACTTTATGCTAGGCTTTTCTCCATGGAATCCCCTTATAAATGTCAAGTTGTAATTACATTATCATGTGTTTTTCTTTCTTTATTTAGCCTTATGTCGACTTCCCTAGCTTTGATTATCAGCCATATAGCCTGATCTTATCTCATGTTTAGCCAAGTAGAGCCTTTTTATCTATCGTTTGTAGCTTGATACCCCATTTTTTACTGGGAGGGGACATTCCCCTGAGTGTCATTATCCTACACATGTTTCCTTGAATTAAGCATAGGTATGTTCTGTTTCCTGGAACTAGTTTGTTTGATCCCTAACACTCATCTCCTCCTAGATTCGTAACTATAAATAACTTTTATTCGTTTTCAAGATTTTCAAAATATCTGAAAAAGTCCAAAAAATTAAAAAAACCAAAAATCCGAACAGGAAAAGATGTTACCTTTGGCAGCAGTTGAGTCATGTTGCCTTCGAACATAGCACTATATATCACATCTGCTGGTTGGGTTAATAGTTTGACTTTAGGAGTTGTACTCGTTTCTCTGATTTTATCTCCACCGGTTGGTTAAGCTTCAAGTCCATATGGAGCCTCTATTGATGCCTCATGTGTCATAGAAATGGCCCAGTATTTCATATCAAGTCTATTCTGCCTACATTCAGTCACCATTCACCTTTAGGCTCTTCTTCAAAGGAAGTTGAAGCCTGAGTGGGCCATTCCTCAGTTGTATTGACTTTGCATGTCGTCCATTTTTGGTACTATTACTGGTTCATGCAAATCTTGTTTGAGTCCTTCCACATTATATAGCATTGTTGAGTACCTTGCGTTGGTTGATGGGGGATGCCTTAATTCCCTCCTTCCAGCAGATTCCATCCCATCGACTTCAGATCATTTATTCTGGGATAGGAGTCTAGAGTCATTTGAGTGCCCTGAGACTTACAGTGATCAGTGGTAGGTTCTCTCGCCATCGACAGTTTTGGGAATACATCAATGTCCCATGATCGATGGATTCTTTCAAGTGTTATACCTAAACACATCTATTTGTACTTGTTAGATTGCACTCTAGTACCTTGATTCCCATTTTTATTATCAGTGGATGATCTCGCGTCTGTTAACTCTATACATCATTGACCAGTAATCAGACGATGGACTACTATGTTCCACCTCAACACCTTTATTCACATAGTAGGACATGTACTCATAGTGGTTTTTGTAGAAGACTTTCCAGAATGGTGGCATTCCACATATGCTACCTCCTTAATCATGACAGTGTTTGTGAGATTTCAGCTCTCATGACTTGATTCCAGTGTATGTCAAATATCTTCAGCCATTATGGAGATCCTGATCCATTGTATATCTTCAGCTTCTATGGAGATCTTGATCCTTTGTATATCTTCATCATGGAGATTTTTTATCTATTATATATTGTATGTGGCGATGACCATGCATATCACATTTTGTATATCATGCCTATTCATGGCCATTGTACTCTTATGTATAGAGGGCTGCCATATATTTGCAATCATGTGTAGAGATTGATTATTGTACTATACTGGTCGATCTTTGGTTCTTCCACCTAGTTTTTCATCACTCCACTTCTGGGATGGATTTATAATGTATTTCAGCCATCATGTTACCCCTATAACCTCACACATCACGGGGAATCTATTACAACTAATTTTACCCACATGCTTAATCACACATTTATGGCCTTTATTATCCCTCTGCAGACACTTTGGACCCCATGGACCAATATTGTACCTTTGATGTTTCAAAGATCATCCCTAAAAACACGTGTTATTTGTTGTACGTGACTTTTAATCCCTTTCTTGTGTATATACATGGATATTGACCTCAAACCCGCATACATTGGGATGTGTGCATAAGTCCAAATGTTTTTGTAGTTTTCCTTGATGTGTGTTTGAACCACTTGACTCTTGGCCTTCCATATGCCTCAAGATCGCTTGTATTTGACCCTCCATTACCCCTTTGGAGTGCTATATAAGGAACCCTTTGGATACATTGAAGAAGAGGAATTGAAGAGCAAGGAAATTATATTCCATTATTGTTGTAGCTTGCTTATACTTGACTCTGCATCCCTTTGTCCCTTTGGAGCACTTTGTGTTCTTCCCAAGATTGCCTTTTCTTGTGAGCTTGCTATCGAGAGATGGAGGATTGAGGTGGTGGAGGCCCAGGTGGAGGACTCATTTTCTCTAGTTTGCAAACGTGTCGACAGAGGTTGTCACTTGTGTAATCTCTGATTTGATTAATGTAAATATCTTTTCCTGTCTATTGTTGGGGCACGTGCCTTAATGGTCCTTAATTTTGGTAACTCTGTGGTTTTTGTGGAATCTTGTAAGCGGAGTTGTGACTCAAAATAGTTTTAGGGGTGTCGGGGTTGAGTCAAAGTCCCTCTTTTTGTAAATGTCCCATGATTTGCGGATACCCATGGTTTAAGTCCATGATATTGTAATAATGCACTTGTATAAATAAGGAACTTATGTAAAGGAGTCAAGTAAGGTTATAGTAGGTTCTATGATGATGATAAATTGAGGTGAAGGCCTATTTTGGTTTAAGGTTAAGTCCCGGCTGTGTGCGTGGAAGACCTCTGCAGCTGAGTGCAAAGAGGGTTTTTGTAAGAAAGGTTCTATAGCTGAGTGCACAGATTTGCGGCTAAGTGCACATTTTTGGGTGATTAAGAGGATCTGCAGCTGAGTGCACAGATCAGGACTGTGATTTTGTAAAGAGTTCAATATAAACACAATTCTATGGACGTATCCCCTACACTGGGGGTGAACCACGTACATCTTGTGTTGTGATGGTGCTTTTGTATTGTTTCTGTTATATTTTATTTTATGCATTGATAAGTAGATAAATGATAAAGTAAGATAACTGCTAAATATTAACTTCGTTGTGAATTCCTAGTTAAGGGTTAAGCAAGAAACTATTTGTTTATCTAACTGCGAAGCTATTTAAGTAAAATATGAAGCTCCGTATTGCATGATTATTATTTGTTAAGGCTAAAGGTACAGTAATATCCCTCTTCTGCTTGCATAAACCTAATTTTGTGGCACCCCATAGCTATTTCGGGTGAGACTGCAACTTGATCACAGGTTGTTGCCAAAAGGGCCAACACTATGGGTCTTTTTGTTGGTACGAAGATAATAGTATAAAACCCGGGTCTACCCTAAGCCCAACAAATTGGTTTCATTGCCGGTTGAACTCAGTATATGCTCAAGAGGGATCTACGTCATACCTGGAGGGATATGTTTTGGAGGCCCTCAGTAAAAGAAATCAGTGACTAGGTTGACGCTACCTATCTGAAATCTGCGGAACAAGAAAATAAGGATCCCCGTTGTAGCTCAGATGACTTCTTGAAAAGGTACGTTTTTGCTGATATTTATGAAATTTTCTTTGGTAGTATCCACATAGAATTGCACCAATGGTTATCCAAGTTGAAAAAAAGAAAGACAAACTTCAAGGAAGATCAGTTTCCTGACTGGACCCATGCAAGAATTAACATATTGAAAAGGGTAAACAACGCGATATCACGAGCTGTTGACTTCTGGACAACATGAACCCTTGAATCATTTGTGATGGAGTTTGCCATAGACACAAGTACTTCCTTTAGCGAAGCTGAACGACAGTTTTTCAAAGGACCAACGGGTAAGTACTTGAATTCATTTAGTCTAAAAATTAAAATGCTCTTGGATGAAAAAGGCATATTGCTTATAGAATCAGATTGCTAGATTTGTTTCTACTAACATATGTTTGGAAACGAAAGTGACTTCAACGAGCAAAGTGGTTTGCTGCGAAGTGGTAAAAGATACAAGAGAATGTTTGGATCCTATACCCTATGACAGAATACCAAGTATACCCCATTAATTCCAGAAGAGCCTGAATCTCAAGAAACCTCTTTTGTTAGAAACCCTCCTATAACCCCACAGCACAGATCTGTTACCCCTCAGAACCTGTCACAGTCTGAAATTAACCCTATCCCGAGTATTCATGTCGCAGGTCAGTCTACCCCAGTAAGTTCCCCTCCTCCTCCCTCCCCCCCTAGATCCACTATGGCCCATATGAATGATGATATCAAGCTCCCTATCTTCAAAGGAACTGGATCAAAGGATCCAGAACAGTTTTGATTCTTATGTGAAGCTGTTTGGACTGCTAAGAACATTATGGATCAAAATATCAGAAGAGTGTAGCTGGTCACTTCTTTTAGAGACTGAGATTTGACCTGGTTTATGAATTTTTCCAGTACTCAGAACCATGTCTTAGCTGATATTAAAACAGCAATGATCAAAGAGTTCAACAAGCCTAAATTAGAGTCACAGTGTATAACTGAACTGAAAGAGATTCAGTAGAGGTGAGGTGAATCAGTTTGGGACTTTGATCAGAGATTCAAAGTTCTACTAGATCAAGTTAGCTTCACTATTGGACCAGAACAACATAAAGAATGGTTCATTGCACATTATTACCTCATATCAGAACTCCACTCATGCAACAGAAGGTTGCTAATCAACAAGAGGCTTTGGAAATTGCTATGAAGCTTGAAACAACTCCTATTGGAGATAATTCTAGAATAGCCCAAATACAAGCGTAGTTGGCAGAAATGGCTTTGGAGCTTCGTGACATGAAAAAAGGGAAATCCATTCAAGAAGAGGTTTGGTGTACACGATGTAGGACAGAAGGTCATGACAAGGAACAGTGTCCTGCGTTAAGAAATTACCTGAATACTAGTGCGCCAAACCTGTTTAACCCTAATGTTCTATATTGTGAGATCTGTAGAACAACTCGCCAGCATCGACCTGAAGACTGCTATCTCTTGCAGAGATATGTGCAAGTACCTAAGAATCCCTATTGCAAGTTCTGTAAGTCAGTTGGACACAATGAAGATGAATGTCGCAGCTTTGACCTCATGAGAGAGCGAACCTATGATGCTTATAGGGTACAAAACGATGCACAAGGAAATGATGGATATGGTTACTGCGGTGGTCGATGTTATTTTATAGGTCATGGTCATGGTGGTATGCTTGGAAGAGGTCAAGGCTAGGTTGTTTGCTATAACTGTAATCAAGCAGGACATGTAGCTAGAGACTGTCAGAACCCAACTACGACATGTCGATATTGCAGAGCAGTAGATCATATCATTGAGCAATGCCCACAGCTGATAGCCAAGATACAAGAAAGAAATGGTGCTTCTACTCAGAATATTTAGATGATTGTTGTAGAGCAAAGACTTGTCCCAACCACTAACATTGTTACAAGGAGTGGAGCTATGACGCAAGTGCAGAATAAGGAGAAACAGCTTGACGAGGCTTGGGTTTGTAAGACCCCAGAGAAAATTCCAACCTTCGATGTGGGAAGAGAAAAAGAAACATTTATGGAAGCCAAAAAAGACTTTGCTGATCCGAGCACATCAGTAGCACCTGCGCAACAGCATCAACAACAGTTACAGTCTCAAGAAGATTCGACGGATATAGTAAGTACACTGTCATTATTTTTACAGAGTTGTATGAAGCTCTTAAGAAATCAGAATGCTTTAAATGAGTTACAGAAAGTTATTGCTTCTTGCGAACCTTAGCGAAGCTCTGGTAAAGAAAAAGCTGTTAATAGAGTTAGAAGAATTGGAAGAGAAATGAGATTGCATGCTCAAATAGGAGAGTATGACATGACTGATATCATTTTAGACCTGGGATCAGAAGTAAATGTCCTAACTAAGCAGACGTGGGAACAAATGGGAAAACCTACCCTTGAATGGTCCCCTATACAGTTGAGATTACCTAATCAACAGAAGATTGTGCCCCTAGGAAGATTCTCTAGCATCCCAGTAGACATTGATGGATTCACTACCTTAGCATATTTTGAAGTCATTGAAATAATTGATGATAGCAACCCCTATCTAGCCTTTCTAGGAATTGAATGCACAATAGAGAATTCTACAGTAATCAACCTTAAGAATAGGCAGATGACTTTTGAAGGAAAAGTCTTGAGAGTCATAGTACCCTTGGACCCTTCTCAAGGAGAAAGGTACATAGAGCCAGTCAGAGATGAAGATCAGGATGTTTTGGATCATATTTACAACATCACAGCTAAAGAAGAAGACTATGTTAACCCTACTACTGAAGGTATAATGGATTGGCAGTGTGATAGTTCTTGCATGACTGATTCAGATGAAGGCTTGGAGAATTAGCAAAATAGACTTTATGAGCTACATGGACATCGATGTGAAAGAATTACCAAGTCTCTCAGATGGCTTGGCTCACAGACAAGAGTCTTACCTATTTTTGATGGCTTGACAGACCCAGAAGATTTTATTGTACAATTCTCAGAGCAGATACCAGATTCACAGAAAATGGAGACTCTATATTCAGTATTTAGAGCCACAACTGCTAGATGGTGGAATGGTCATAAAACATATATCCCTAGTTGGGGAGCTTGTCAAAAGTTCCTTTTCCTGAGATTCATGGATCAACCTCAGGAGGTGCGAAGCAGATTTAATGGTAATACTAGCCCTCAGGAACATTTGGAGCAGTCCTACGAAGCATGGAAGCATGTACCTCATGAAGAATGGGGACATAGGTTTGTGCACACTCTAGAACCTATAGCAAAGAACTGGTATGTGGAGGTGGAGCTTTGCCATGGTACTATAAATTGGGATAGTCTTGTTGATAGTTTTGTGCTCACATTTTCTA